>CAUHTR010000971.1:0-95979 GCA_959609185.1 Schmidtea polychroa | reverse complement strand
TCGTGATGTTTCCAGCGTAACCCAGAATACAATTGAAGTTTAACCACTTGATACCCGTTGAGTGATCAACGTTTGTAATGTATCAAGGGTTGGAGTACTAGCAAAAAGTGAGCATACTCCGTATGCTATAATTGTTCGGTCCTTCGGACTGCCCATAGAAGGCCTGTGTCCTAATTCGCTCGCCCCTCTACTCTAGATTGTATTCCCGAATATCATTTCCTTATCATATTCCAATTCATGGCTACTCAAACAAACAAATTTGCAACTGTACACCGCATAAAACAATTTCACATTATAATTATATCTAATACAACAATAACTGTAATTGTCACCACGAACATTAGGATATTAATTGTTCAAAGGGGCCTGGCAATTGGCACATTTGTCTGCTGTACTTGCCTTAATCTTGCCCGAGCTGACTTGCCGGGTCGGATCTGTTTCTTTGGCTTGGCGAGTGGCTCAGAGACACATTTGGTTGCTAATAAATCCGCCACAAGTCGGATCTGGGCGGCTACCTATTGATCGAGGGCTCTTTGATGTAACTGCGTCTCCAACTGGCGGATTTGAAGGCGGAGAGCTCGGATCTCCGTCTGATCTTGGTTGCTCTGAAGTTTTAGTTGTTGAATCAACTTCAGGCGCTTCTGCATTTCAACGGGACTGAACCATGTGCCCACGAGTTCTCGTCACCATCCCTTAAACTTTGTAAGCCTCCCTTGCAGCCTCTTAACTTGTTATCGCGCCTGCTACCGATCTTGGCGCATATTTTCCATCAGTTTGAACACTAAAAAGGGGAATTACATGACATTATTGCATTCTATGATATTGGACACTCAAATTATTTCATTAATCATAACAGGCTGAAAAGGATAATAATTCCGTATATTCCACGTTATATCATATGATTACTGCAAATTAGGCCAAACCTTCATCAGTCGAACTGTCAATGCGCGTGGAATTTCATTTTGTCGGCTCCTTCCCTTCTTAAGTATAACACCAAAATAGAATTAAATCATATTAAAATTCGCCATAAAAGTACAAATAACCAAAATCGATATGAACGTAACGGTTTTAAGGAATACATAGATTAAGATCTACCATAAGAGCAAAACTTAACTAAAGTTTAAATAAATACAGCAGTTTTATCACAAGCACCAGGGTTCAATTCAATAATGGTTGCCGACTCATATCACTGTCCTTTGGGCACCTTTCGAGGTTGTCTCCGCTTCCTGGGCCCGGTTGGAGTAGGCCTTTGGGCATCACTCGGCTTGTCTAATGGGTGGTCATGACCGCGTTGGATGGCGGCGAGCCTCTCCTCACTGCAAAGTAGTCGGGCGGTTCCATTCGGGTCTTCAAGTTCGGCCATCAGGATCTCGTTTTCGATCCGTCGCAGCCTTTCTACTGCCGCTTCGACGTCTTCGAGGGCTCGCATCTGGGCCTTCTTCCCTGAATTGTTGTAGGGCTCTATTTTTGGCTATACTGGTACCGTGTCTAATGGCATCAGTTAACGGTGTTTTCACTCACTTGGCGACTCAGAACGACCACAAGATTGGGTGTATCTAGCTTAATTTTATTCGTGGATGTTCAATTTAATTACCCTTACGATGGTTGATAACTATGGTGTGCCAGTTTTGGATTATTTCTTCATAGATTGACGCTTGGTACATTACCAACATGGTTGGTGCCATGGGTACACGATTGATAAAATGTAAAATAATCATGAAGGCATTTAAGGAAGAGTCGATGCAAACACTATGAGCAACTCTAGAATATTTAAATGACGCAACTCTTAAGCGCAAACAATGTCTCATTTCAAATAATTCAGTTAAACAAGGTTTTCTTTTCTAGAAGACATACACAGTCCCTCAAACCTATTTAATATTAATATTTGATATTTAATTTTTAATTATTTAAAGAAATTAAAATTTTATTTTAATAGAATACATATACATATTCTAACGATAATCAATAATATATTTTAATTATTATTACAATTATTATTAAATATCACCATAGTTTGCAGGATAAATAAATTAATTGGAAAAATAAATAAATTTGACACATACTGGTTAATAGATCTTCATAAAAGTTAAATATTTATTATTTGCAAATTAAAATTATTAAAACAGAACAATTTGTCCACACCAAAAATTTGTTTAGAATTAATTTAAGAAAATTTTTATGGATTGGGTTATGTCATTATTAAATGCAATATTAATTATGAATTTATTCATTATTCCATTAATAAATTCTAATTTATTGCTGCACAAGCACTCAGATAAAATGATATCAGCAGAATTAGAAAGAAGTAAGTTATTTACTTATAGAATTTTCATCTATTGGAGTGACCTTGACCTTTAATAGTGCTCAGTTCTCATATACTTGTGGTAATTTTTTAATTTAATATAATTAATAATGTTGATTAATTAAAATTTAAACATAATAATCCAATTAAAACAAAACGCTATTAAATGCAATTGTATGACTAATAAGCGAAGAACTACAAATACAATATTTATTTAATGACTAATTTAAGAAATTTTTATTTTATAGTAGATTATGCTAATGATCCATGTCGTTTTATTAGCAAAGGAATTAAATTGCTATATGGAATTGACATAGATAAAAAAGATCTCCATGAAAAGATTGTATTCAGCTTTCTAGGGGAAAATGATGTAGAAAATCTGACTGGTATTGAAAGGATAGTAAGATCTTATTATTTCTAATAGAAGAAAATTAATTTAATTTATCATTCTTCAACCACATTATATGATCGAAAATTATTTAAAATGTCTTTGATTCAAAACTGTCTATATCAAAATAAATTGGTAAAATAAACAATTTTAAATTAAATTTCATTAAAACAAAATTAGATTTATCTCATTTATGAACTTAACTGAATTGTATATTTTGTAATAAATAATAAACTATATTAATTAAACAAGAATTATAAAAATAATTGTATTAGTGTCACACTATCCATCTAGGGCAGTGTTTCCCAACCATTTTTGTCATATCCTGCCTAAGCCTTTATAAAATACTAATAGAGATTTTAAATTTTTAAATGTACAATTAAAACTTGACTTTATTTACTATGAACGGTTAAGTGAAATATAAATGTAGTGGTCCGTTTTTTGAAATTTTTCAAAGATTTTGAAACCAATTTTTACAATAATCTACAGATATCAGTTTACTTCTACATAATGTTTCTAACAGTTTGGAATTATGGGTATAATTGATAGTTTCCCAGGTCTTGTTTTTACAATGTTGCTATGGCTTCAGTTGTCAGGACCACTAAATATCAAATTATTTTTATTGAACAGCGCTACACCTATGACTTTTAGTCTCTATCACATATTAGTACTTTGTGCCGTATTTGATAACTATTCCTCATTAAAAATCATTTTCTTCCAGACTACTGTTGAGCTTTCCAGAATCTTTACTCGATGACTTTATATAAACAAAAAAATGATTACCGAATAATAAATTTGTTTTATTATAACTATTACAAAGCAATTACTTATAATAAAGTAAAAGGATACAACTACTTTTATGTGTTTAATAAGTAGCTGGATTTTCAGAAAAACGAAATGATTTAACGACAATTTTTTCATTAATGCCTGAACAATATCAAAACAAAAGAATATTGTAAAAAATCCAATGTATTTGCATTCAATGCGGTTTTGAGCGCAATGTCTTGAATTTCAATAGTTGATTTCTAACTTTGAAATGTTTTTTGATGCAAGAAACTTTAGGCCTGGCCTGACTAAAAAATCAGATAGTATTTATAACTAAACCATTTGTTTATTATATTTCAAGCCACTGTCTACTTGTTATTTATTTTGATAATTGTGTCAATTATTATTGTCATTTTTTTCATTTATTGGCATCTCTCACTCTTTAAAATATTTTTTATTGACACTCAACGTGTTATTGTAACTTTAATTTATATTATAATATATTTTAACATTTATTATTCACATGTTGGAGCCCAAAGAGTTTTTTCAATTCAATTCAATTACAAATTTTCTTAATTTAGTCGTAAACTGTGTCTAATAAAAATTACAGGCATTATAGCGAGCTCTCAGGAGGCGGTAAAATAATTTTAATTTAATTTGATTAATATATAGGAAATTAACATAGATTGATTAATGTCGATTTGGCCCTATCTAATGGATATGTTGGTTTCTAATTGTATGTTTGCTAATTATAATCTAACTCCCCGTGTTCGATAAATAAGAATCAAAATCATAACATATATTATTATTACAAATAATAAACGAAATATCCGTTTATGAAAATAACTTTCTTTTTACATTGATCCACAACACGTCTTCAATCTTCCTTTGGTCAATTTCCTACTTTCCCACTTTCAGTTTCTTTTTCCTTACCTGGGCCAAGAAGCCAATTCTGATGTTACTCCTTTATATACATCAACTATCTCTATAATTAATGACTTTAAACTAAATAATCTTCAACAATCTTTTTCTTGACAAACTTCGCCCAACAAATCTCTCGGCTTCCATCTAAACATAAAAGTTAATTAATAGTCATTTGAGGTTTCCATGGTTGGTTTTCTTACTACCATTGATCGTATTGTCATGATAATAGCCATCAAAAATACTCATTGTTTCTTTTCTTACTCGTTTACATGACGGGCTTTTCATACAATTAATTAATTAATTAGTATTTTGCATTTCACACAAATTTGTGGTTTTTTCACTTTCTGACAAAATCATTCATAAAATATTATTCAGAACAATCTCTTCTATCTTCATATTTTATCTCTTCTATCTATGCATTTTTCTTCAACTATGTGTCCAATAAATGTCAATACATATTTAAATATATTTATTCCATTCAATTTTATTAAAAAAAAATTTAATTTGACAATCCCAACTGTTGTAAAGTTAAAACTAAAAATTTTGAATATCTAATATTTATTTATTTACAAATATTAAAACAAAATTGTTAATGCATTCCTTTTCAAAGATAAAGTCTTAAAATTTCCCAGTTTCAGTTACAAAGATTATCTAGAGCTGCGGCCTGACCATACGGACTACTGAAGTTACAATTTTTGAATCCCATGAACCAGTGATGTTATATTTTTAAAAAAGTACTAACATCTGTAAATAATAATACACGTGGTCGCTATAACATGTGATGAGCAATGAGGAATTGAAATTAAGCAGTAGTATAATCAAGCTTAGAAATAAAAAAAATTAAAAGAGAATTTCGTCGAATTAAATTAATATTTAATATCGGAAAAACATTCCTAAAAAATAAGGAAATGTCCAAATCTCTCCGTGGAACGCTTGTTGGCGACGGCTGATTTAAATTAATGTCGATAATTTTCATTTTAAGTACCAGATAAGATTCGTAATTAGTGATGCATTCTTATAAGGGAACATCTATTTTTAGTACAAACCATCTATATTGAAAGTGAATTTTTCCTGCTGCCATATTGAAAATAAAACTTATTTCTGTTAGGCCTTGTTGTTTTAATATAAAGGACATATGCAATTAAATTAAAATTTGTTTCCCGTAAAATTTAATAACTAAAAAAATTTAATTTTTTTCACTGTCAACTTCATTGAATTGTGAATTACTGCCTAAATCATTAGTTAAGGTAACAAGATATTCAGCATGGCCTTGGCCTGTGTTGTAATAATTTAAAACAATTTCTGCTTGACTAATTTAATATTTAAAATATATTGTTTTTTTGAAAATATATAAAGCGGTTAAATAAAATGCATTTTTAAGTTCTTATGGTAATATGTCCTTGAATAGACTTTTCAACTGCAAGAATGCGTGTATAAGCTACATTAAAACGTGATCAAGGTTGAGAATATTTATCACACAAATACGGTTTCAAAAATATTAGAGAATTTTATAGACATTTTAAATAATTTTTAATTTTATATTCAATTATAAATATAATTAATTACTAAATTTTTAATAAAAAACACAAAAATAATACAATTATATAGTTTTTTGGTACAATTAATATTTAAGATTACAGCCTACTCCTGTCTAAACCAGTGGCGTAACTAGTGGACGCAGGACCCTGCGTTGCGGGGGCCCAAAATTATTAGTAAAAAAATATTTACAATCATTTTCTGAAACTTTTTTCCCGCAGTTATATTTGTCTACAAACATAAAACTATCATTGAATAGCGGCTGCTGTGAATAACTATGTATTAAACTTTAACCGAAAAATTTAAGTGGAAATATTTTACATTGCGCGGGAGGCCCAAATTTTGAAGTTCCGCCACTGGTCTAAACATTTTTTCTACAATATTTATGGAACACGAAAAAGGAGAAAGGAATTTTAATTTAAATTTTCTTCTGGGTATTATTAGCTTTTAACAAATAGAAACGAAATTATTTGATTTCCTATCAGGACAGGTCAGTCAGCGATGAAGCAATGTTTATGTAGTCGGAGTCAGTAGAAATCAAAGTGTTGTAAGTTTAGACCATCCTATATATGAAAAGGGATTTGACCCGGTCACTTTTTTTCAAACGAAAAAATTTACTAGATTTTCTTTTATCAATTAATCTCTTCCGTCACTGGCTGTTTAAAACACCGGCAACTTAAGATTTTACCTAGAGCATCGCGTTGGCAAATAATATATAAAATATATAAAGAATTTATCCTATTAATAGCTATTTGAATGATTCATTTTCGATAAATGTTGCCACAATAATTAATAAATAGAACAACCCAGCGTTACATTGTAGTTGACTAATAATAACTAAAAATATTACATGACGAAACCTGCTACTTGCTTTCAATTATATTTTATTTATTTATATTAAAACTAAAACCGAATTTCCTTATTAAAATATATTTTCTAATTTACTAATTTCAATTTTTGAAAATTTTATTTATATTTTTGTACCCTAAAAATGAGTCACCGAAAAAAAGGGAGAAATGAATGTTGGGAGCAGTGAAGCGACATTAATAAAAAGATCATGAATTTCAGATTAAGAATATGAGATAGCTATAACAGAGATAAACTGTACACAATACATTGACTAATATAAATATAACACACTAGCAGTTGTACTCGGCTTCGCCCGAGTTTACATTTATTATAATAATTCATTTAAATTAATTTTTTGTTTAATGATGTTATTACATTCCAGTATTAATTTTATAACAGCTTCAATTCCATGTTTAATTCACAATAGGAAAAGCTTTCAAAATAAATTTCAATTTGTAAAATCGAAAACACACTCCAATTTAAATCGAAAAATAAGTGGCAATATTTTTCCAATTGCAAACTGTTTCATTAATCAAATAAATTTCAAATTCTCCATGTTTGAATTCTGTTTTGAAAACGTTTGACTAAATTATATTACTTTCAACTGCAAGTAGCAAGCATATAATAAATTATTTATATGGTAAATTACTGACCGGACAGACAAATAAACCGACTTAGGGTACCCTAGGGTGGTCACCTGGGATTGAAACATAGCCTATGACCTGTCCCGAGTTAATGAGAGTCACATGCAGAATTTCAGCACCCTAGGTCTAACAGTGGGGAATTCTATGGGTAACAAACAAACAAACTTTCATCTTTATACATTAGATACTAAAAGAGCCTCATATTTACACTCTAACCTTAGGCCTTATATTGTTCATTATTTTTCGTTTTGGAAATGGATCTTGAAAGAGTTTATTAAATATTTCATTTATTTGCAGTTGGAGTCAAGACTTTTAGTATTGATATTAATATTTCAAATGGCTTAAAAGATAAAAAACGGTATATGATCATAATATGATTAATTTTATCACCTAGAAATCTAAAATTTGAAAAAATTCTTTTGCAAAATTTAAAATAATATTAGTTTTATTTTTAAATTAATTTAGTTAAGATGTTGCATAAAAAGATTAATACATAACAACAGAGAGAAAGAAAATAAAGAAGCTTGTTTCAAATTAAAGTCGATGGTTAGAAATGCTTGCAAAAATTATCCGATATGCCTAGAAAGAGTTGATACAATAGTAAATGGGTTCATCATTTTTATGGTTAAGCGTCTCGACTTAGAAATTATTCCTAAATGCCTTTTAATAGTAAGCAAAATTTATTAATTTAATATTCTATTTTTTTATTTTAATTTCAGTTACGAGCATGTGCCAAACAACATTATGAAAACAATTAAAGAAAAAATATTAATAACATTGATGTAATAAAAATATATTATTAAAAATATTTCTAATAATTCTTTATATAACAAAAAACAATCAAATACAAAATGAATTCAAAATGAATTTAAAGGAAGGATCAGATGTGCAAATTTGAGCAAAAAGTAAAAGCTTTCATTACACTTATTTTAGGAGGTCTTTATTTTATCAATTAAAACTAAGAAGTTTAGCATCTCTTTTGGCAGAACGTAAGCCATAGGGAAACATTTTGAAATGTTTGAAATTTTATTAGGATTAAATGTGACTGCAATTTTCAGTTTATCAGAATCACTTAATTTTTTCCAAACAAAATTCTGATATTTAATATCATCATCTAACAAATTTGTTTCAAATTTACTAAAATTGTCATCTTGAGATGTTGAATTAAGTGAAACGATGTCTTTCTTCATACCAATTGACTGACATTGCTCAATACAGTTTAAATTGGAATCTGACAGCAACACAACGAATATATTTACCTTGAAACAAATTACAACATAATAAAAACTAAAGTTAATTCTTGTTCATAAAATAAAAAATAATAATAAATGCATAGTACTGATAATAAAACTTTCAATTGTCTTCACCATTGATCTTTTTCTCAATTACCTAAATCATCATTTCAATTTAGGCTTCCACTTAAGATTTGGTTTTATATTTAACACTATAATATTACATTCATAATATTACTCACAAAAAAATTTACAGAAATATAAGTGAATGAAATTCAATTTACCTGAAAAGCTGGAAAAGAATAAGTGATAGAAAACATCAAGTTCAGCTAGAGGTTAGTCAGATCAAAATTTGCAAAAAGTTGTGATTTATGCTGAAAAACCAATATTACAAGAATTACTGCTAATGAAACTTTATTCACTAATCTTATAAATTACATCTATAAATGTATGAATAGCGAAACTATTTAACGAATTCGTTCGAAAAATAATCGTTTAATTTTCAAGAGATTGATTACACAAAAATAAATTTCAAAACGAAATACTATTCTGCTCGACCAGTTATGCTATCTTTAATATTAATTAGCAATGACACAGTGTTCTGTCCGTTACTTCCTCCTATACTATTTTTAACTTCGGTATGTGTTCACTTGATCACTGTGAACTACGTCAGATAACCGGATAACTAACTTCTGTAGATGTTGTTTATTAAGTACTTACAGGTTCTTAAAATTTACAGGCATAGTCTTGTGATCCAAAATCAGGTCAAATATAATAATTCATAACCAATTTTAACAAGTTCCTTATAAAATCCTTGACATATCAAAACCACTAATTATTCATACTAGATTCTTCATAAAATTTTTAAAAAATATATCTTAAAAAATCCCTCAAAAATCATTCTTAAATTCCTTTTTATCAAAACTAACTCATACATATATTAATATTTGTTTTAATCGGGTTCTTTGTTTCACTTTTATTATTCTTTCTCTTATTTTTATTATTCTTATGTAATAATTTATTTTCAATTATTTGTTTTAATCAATTTTTCTATTTTATTTTCCTAAAATTTATTATTTAAATAAGATATTTAACTTAATTAATTAACTAATTTAGAATTTAATAAGTATGGATTGTAAATAATAATTGAAAATAATACATTTATAGAATGATAATAGAATGAAGTGTCTGATATTGTCTTGTTCAAGATATTATTGGCGTAAAATAATCTTGTTTAAAAATTCTGAATTTCTGAATATTCTATTTTACTTAATTTAATGGATACAATCAACACTAGGTTTAACACAAACAAAACTGCTATTTTATTAAACTAAAACTTGGATTATTAAAATAATATGTCTACATATTCTGAGAGATGTTAAAATACTGCAATTATATAAATACTTTAGTGTAATGATAATTTGGTGTAAAATGAGAACGAGTTGATCTAGATATTTTACTATTCAACAGAACACTAGCAATCACTAATATAGTTAATGTGCTTTCAAAATCCAATTCAACGTGCTTCAGAACTATATTCGAACGTGCTTTATATATCTTGACCCAGCTATATTTTAAGATGTCCTCTTTTTCTAAACTTCATTTTTAAATATATTGAAAAGATCTCTTTTTGAAAAAGTCCTCCTTTCCTCTTTCTGGTTATTTAAACAAAAACCGGGAAACGTTTTTATTTTTGATTATATATATATATATATATATATATATATATTATAAATTTAGTATACATATTTAAATTAACAATAAATATATCGTTAGATTTATCTCACAAAAGTTATGATCTATTTTTAAAGTTAAATTTATTGCAATAAATGTTTTCCTCATTCTCTAACGTTTCATCATTTTTACTTTCATTCGGGGCCGAATTATTCCATAGTCACAATAGGCAACGTGTCTAGGGCCTAAGAAAACCCATGAAAATATAATCAAAGTATAAAAAAATCTATGTTGAAATTGAAAATAATTCAAAATGCATTTTGGCAATTACAAAGGAATTATTAATATTCGCCCACATTTGATTATTAATTTGCTAATGCGGCCCACAACGTTGAAAAGGTTGTGCATGGCTGATTTAAACCATAGATTACTTCATTCATTGTCCAATCAGTGTATAATTTTAAAATATATAATTCAAATAAATGAATAGGTAAGGATTCCCGCAATGTCTATTAAATGAAATATTTCGAATTAAAGTAGGTCCTGTTCACTCCAATATAAAATTTAACAAGTTATTCTTTCTCCTTCCATCTCAATTTATTTTTTTAAATTGAATCTTTTGTTCAATTTTCACTTCTTAAAATGCTTCATAAATATAAAATCTAAACAAATTTATTTTTTCAATATTAAAATACAAATGAATTTATACATTTTTTACTCTCCGTATTGGCTAAATTTTGGTTATCCGACATTAAATCTGAGTCTGACTGCTTTAGATAAATTTTAAAATAATTTGTCGATAGCGGAATGATTTACAATAATATAATTCAAATATATAAATAGATAAGTCATTTCTGCATTGTTTATTAAATTAAATATCTTGGCTTAAAACGTGTCCTATTCAATGCAATAAAGAGATTTGTTTTTAATAAGTATCCTGTTGAATTTAATGCTTATCAGTAAGTAATATATTAATAATTTTGCAGAATTATTGCAAAAATTACGTTTGTGAACTGGAGATCCAAATGATTCTGCCATACAACTGGATTTTCCCCAACGGGTCTTTTCAAAATTGAAAAAGAAAAATTCTTCTGTAAGTTATCTAATAAATTATCATACTGAGCTTTGTATTCCTCATCCTTTAACAATTCATCCTCATCGATTGTCAGAATATCAAAATTCACCAACAACATACGAAAGTCTAGTTAATTATAATTAAAATTTAATATCAATAAATTTATCATGTGCCTTCAGCACTGATTCAAAGGCATAATTTCGTCCCGTTTTTCACTTAATCCTTGCATTATACTACTTCATTGTTAAGAGACTTTCAGTTTACAAAAATTAGACGGTTTCAATTTCCTAATGGCAATAGATCAATAAATTCAAAATTGTCATCTGAAAACGAAGAAAAAAAAGAAAATGAAAAGTTTAATATTTATGTTTTACAGAAGTATAAAAAAAAATTTTCTAGTGGTAGACTAGTTTTGAACATATTTGTCTGTTATCCATATCATGTCGGAAACTCAATCCTACCAGGCATATTGCTATAAAATCCGAAAATCTGATCATTCCACTGTTACCCCATATCAAATATCACAGCTATTTCAGTGTTTCCCTCTTGTTGAGGAAAATGAGAGACTCATAATCTTCTTTCAGTCACCAAATCGATTATAACACTATTACAGCTGAAAAAGCAGCTGATAGCGATAAGTTGAGATACAATAAAACCAAATGGTTGACTGTAACTATTTAATGCTTTAAAAATGTCATTCAAGTATATAAGGCATTTTTTTAAGTCTGCTCCGTGAGAAAAAAAATGGCTTATTGTAACCAAACCTGAACATTTTGTAAAGAAAAGGGAGAAAGTATTCTAATTTAACTAGCAAAATTCGAAGCTGTTTACCTGTTCACGTATCTTATTTAAATGAAACTGATGTAATAAGTTTTATTTTGTTTTATTATAGACTTTAGTCACCATGGAAACCAAAAATTAAAATTATTTAAAAATTCTTAGCTTCTTCACATGAAAGAAAATATGACAAATTATCTATCGATGATCTATTAAATTAAACACGGAATGCTCTTTGAGGACCAAAAAGAAAGGAAATTGGGTCGGGAGGGGATATAACAGGGGACAGTTTTAATGGATATGTTTAAATAATTTATTTAAGAAAATAAAGATGAACAATTATGTTTTTATAATGTTATCCTGAATGGGACTTGGGTGAACTTATGTGCCTCGGTATTCAATTAGCAGTCGTTGAAGAGAGGAGGGGACTAGTCCTATAAATATCCTATGAAATATAAAACTGTCTCATCATAATTCCTTGACCCATCTAATACACCAAAGAGCAATTGATAAGACATTAAATAAGATAAGTCAATTGAGCTTTGTTTTGGTTTTAGTATTAATATAAGTTTTTATGTTAAATTTATGATAAAAGAAGTAAGATATTTATTTATTTAAATATACATAAAATTATTCACAGTTCACCTAAAATATTTTGTTTTTTCAAGCATTTAGAGAAGAATCTTTTAATATGATTATATTAATTTTTCAAATTACTATAATATGGTTTTCGAAATTCCTCGTTAACTGCTTGGGGTTTTGCAGTAAATCTCTCATTGAAAGTCATTCTGCTTAATCCATCAGCCGAGGAAACTTTAGTTCTTACTCCATTTTTAATTTTACAGAACACACCTTCGATTGAGTTCAAAAATGGACTATATGGAGGCAATGAGGTTATAATAAGTTATATTTAATGCGGTCATATTATTGTGGATCAAAATGAATCTTGTGTTATCCAGTTTCACAGTCAATTTAGTCATAATTGACTGATATGTTTCCTTTTGAAAAGAGTTAATAATCATTTGTGAAATTGCCAAAACTAGAGAAATATTAGTACCTCAATTTGTTGGCATATTGCTATAGACTCGATTGCCTATTTGTGATCTACAGAATCTCGTGTTCGTCCATGTATTGAAAAGAACTTTTTTTCCAATTTCGCCACGATTTTATCTTCCATTGAATTTATTGAAAAAGAGACTATAAATCAGTAATATATCGATGTTTTTGATACTCAAGAATTTTCGGCACAGCCTTTTTCAAATGAAATTCACTTGAAAAAGGCAGTGCCAAAAATTCGTGAGTATCAAAAACGTCGATATATTACTGATTTATAGTCTTCAAGCTTGATAGATTTGTTCATGCTCCAACCTCTTTCAAGCAGACGTGTAATATCCAATATTCTAATTGAATTCCTTTCCTCCACACAAGGCCTGACTCTTTTGGAACTTATTAAATGATTATTTAGGAATCTGGAAATTGTCTTTGTTGAAATTTCAACATTTTGATTTGTTGCTTAAAACAATTGCATTTGGTTTAATGCGGCATAATAATTTCTTTCGATATGTTAATAATAAACGCTTAATAATCTACAAATATAGATTTAAATACAAATTATTGCCTAAATCTGGTATTATTAAAACACCCGATTTAAATGTCGAATTAATTAATTTAATAATAATGCTAATTATGCGTGCCAGCATTTATACTTATTATACTTTTACTATATAATAGTGTTTGATACTTATAATACAATATATATTTTATTTATAAATTAATTATTTAAATATCCCTAACATGATATAATCGAGTAATTTCTATCCAATAATTGGTGTAATAATTGTTGATCAATTGCCTCCTCTTGTGCCTGTGAATAAAATTGGTCTTCCTATATTTCAATATGATACTTGTTACTATGTTGCGTTTAATTCCGAAAATACGGCCTAGTTCGTAATAATCATGGCCACCTTCCATTGCTCTAATGATCCTTTTTATCAACAATAGTTATTCTATATAAAGATTTTATAAAATAACTAAAGTTTAATGGAAAACTTACACATTTTCATGAATTTCTTGAAATGGAATAGTCGATTCCGAAGAAGCATTTGAAATATCCTTATACATGTTTATATTTATTTGTTTTAAAATTGAAAATTTTTAGCCTATTAAATGCCCATAAGCTTAATCAATGTCCAATTGTGTTTATTTTTCATTATAGAATTTTTGTGAACCATGTTTGTGTATTTATTTACTTTTCTTCCAACAGCGATTTTTTTTATCTTTCGGTAGTGGCTATTTAATGTCACAAAGCAAATTCAATGTCTGTTCTTGTTATGACANCCACTGTTACCCCATATCAAATATCACAGCTATTTCAGTGTTTCCCTCTTGTTGAGGAAAATGAGAGACTCATAATCTTCTTTCAGTCACCAAATCGATTATAACACTATTACAGCTGAAAAAGCAGCTGATAGCGATAAGTTGAGATACAATAAAACCAAATGGTTGACTGTAACTATTTAATGCTTTAAAAATGTCATTCAAGTATATAAGGCATTTTTTTAAGTCTGCTCCGTGAGAAAAAAAATGGCTTATTGTAACCAAACCTGAACATTTTGTAAAGAAAAGGGAGAAAGTATTCTAATTTAACTAGCAAAATTCGAAGCTGTTTACCTGTTCACGTATCTTATTTAAATGAAACTGATGTAATAAGTTTTATTTTGTTTTATTATAGACTTTAGTCACCATGGAAACCAAAAATTAAAATTATTTAAAAATTCTTAGCTTCTTCACATGAAAGAAAATATGACAAATTATCTATCGATGATCTATTAAATTAAACACGGAATGCTCTTTGAGGACCAAAAAGAAAGGAAATTGGGTCGGGAGGGGATATAACAGGGGACAGTTTTAATGGATATGTTTAAATAATTTATTTAAGAAAATAAAGATGAACAATTATGTTTTTATAATGTTATCCTGAATGGGACTTGGGTGAACTTATGTGCCTCGGTATTCAATTAGCAGTCGTTGAAGAGAGGAGGGGACTAGTCCTATAAATATCCTATGAAATATAAAACTGTCTCATCATAATTCCTTGACCCATCTAATACACCAAAGAGCAATTGATAAGACATTAAATAAGATAAGTCAATTGAGCTTTGTTTTGGTTTTAGTATTAATATAAGTTTTTATGTTAAATTTATGATAAAAGAAGTAAGATATTTATTTATTTAAATATACATAAAATTATTCACAGTTCACCTAAAATATTTTGTTTTTTCAAGCATTTAGAGAAGAATCTTTTAATATGATTATATTAATTTTTCAAATTACTATAATATGGTTTTTCGAAATTCCTCGTTAACTGCTTGGGGTTTTGCAGTAAATCTCTCATTGAAAGTCATTCTGCTTAATCCATCAGCCGAGGAAACTTTAGTTCTTACTCCATTTTTAATTTTACAGAACACACCTTCGATTGAGTTCAAAAATGGACTATATGGAGGCAATGAGGTTATAATAAGTTATATTTAATGCGGTCATATTATTGTGGATCAAAATGAATCTTGTGTTATCCAGTTTCACAGTCAATTTAGTCATAATTGACTGATATGTTTCCTTTTGAAAAGAGTTAATAATCATTTGTGAAATTGCCAAAACTAGAGAAATATTAGTACCTCAATTTGTTGGCATATTGCTATAGACTCGATTGCCTATTTGTGATCTACAGAATCTCGTGTTCGTCCATGTATTGAAAAGAACTTTTTTTCCAATTTCGCCACGATTTTATCTTCCATTGAATTTATTGAAAAAGAGACTATAAATCAGTAATATATCGATGTTTTTGATACTCAAGAATTTTCGGCACAGCCTTTTTCAAATGAAATTCACTTGAAAAAGGCAGTGCCAAAAATTCGTGAGTATCAAAAACGTCGATATATTACTGATTTATAGTCTTCAAGCTTGATAGATTTGTTCATGCTCCAACCTCTTTCAAGCAGACGTGTAATATCCAATATTCTAATTGAATTCCTTTCCTCCACACAAGGCCTGACTCTTTTGGAACTTATTAAATGATTATTTAGGAATCTGGAAATTGTCTTTGTTGAAATTTCAACATTTTGATTTGTTGCTTAAAACAATTGCATTTGGTTTAATGCGGCATAATAATTTCTTTCGATATGTTAATAATAAACGCTTAATAATCTACAAATATAGATTTAAATACAAATTATTGCCTAAATCTGGTATTATTAAAACACCCGATTTAAATGTCGAATTAATTAATTTAATAATAATGCTAATTATGCGTGCCAGCATTTATACTTATTATACTTTTACTATATAATAGTGTTTGATACTTATAATACAATATATATTTTATTTATAAATTAATTATTTAAATATCCCTAACATGATATAATCGAGTAATTTCTATCCAATAATTGGTGTAATAATTGTTGATCAATTGCCTCCTCTTGTGCCTGTGAATAAAATTGGTCTTCCTATATTTCAATATGATACTTGTTACTATGTTGCGTTTAATTCCGAAAATACGGCCTAGTTCGTAATAATCATGGCCACCTTCCATTGCTCTAATGATCCTTTTTATCAACAATAGTTATTCTATATAAAGATTTTATAAAATAACTAAAGTTTAATGGAAAACTTACACATTTTCATGAATTTCTTGAAATGGAATAGTCGATTCCGAAGAAGCATTTGAAATATCCTTATACATGTTTATATTTATTTGTTTTAAAATTGAAAATTTTTAGCCTATTAAATGCCCATAAGCTTAATCAATGTCCAATTGTGTTTATTTTTCATTATAGAATTTTTGTGAACCATGTTTGTGTATTTATTTACTTTTCTTCCAACAGCGATTTTTTTTATCTTTCGGTAGTGGCTATTTAATGTCACAAAGCAAATTCAATGTCTGTTCTTGTTATGACATTGTTATTTATTATAGGTAAGTTAATATTTATATTATTAAAAGCCTAATCAATGTCCTTTTGATGATTATCGATTGCCGGTTGGTGTAGTAAGTGTCAATCAAAGCACCTGAATCAAAGTCCCCCCCCACCAATAACAGGGCCAATTAGTTCATAACATTATATTTGGACTGATTTTAATATTGTACTTTCTAATTACAATCAATACTAGTCGAGTCATTGTTCAATGAATTTTAACTAATTTTAAAAGGCCTTATTAAAGATCTACTAAAGGCACACAACATTAATAATATCAAACCTTTTCTCCTTTTAAAAAGTCGACTTAAACCGGATATGGGTTTTACTGGAATCAGATACACTTTCAACAGCTTTTTAGATTCTTTAATTTTGATCTGCTGGTGAACCGCTTCAACCAAACTTGGATCTAAAAGTTTATTAGCTGCATTATTCGAAATCTGTCGAAATACATTAAAGACTTTTTCTATTGGGAAACATCTAAATTTATATTAATAAAGCTTTGAATATTTTTTTCAACCTATTTTCTGTACTAAATTCTTTAAAATGAACATTAGGATTTATACAAACTGTTGAACAACTTGGCTGAAAAGTTTGTTTCATTGTCTCAAATAAGATATTTAATGGTATTCCTTGAAGTTTATAAAATGCAAATTTTTCAATGTCCCAACCAAGAAAATGATGACAAGAATCTTTGTCAGCAGGGAAACATTCCAATGAAATTGCGGCAATCATTGATGTTATTATCTTCTCAGGAACTAATTTCATGTTCGCATTACAAATACTTTTAAGATGTTCTAAACCATATTTATTTTTAATGGAATTATCAAAGCGATTTATCATTGATACTAAATCTTAATAAATATTAGCCTAAATTCGTTAATTGAGAAAATAAGAAATATAAAATTTAAAGTTTAAAAAAATGCCTAAAAACAGATTTATAAAAATAATTTTATGGTATAACTAAACAAGCATTTTATCATTTTAATTGAAATATAAAAAAATTAATAATCTTTATCCATTACTGTGACAAATAAACTTTCGTTACTACATTAAATTTAATGCAATTTGTAGTAAATTATAAATATGTAACAAAGTTAATAATATATATGAAAATTAGTAGGTAGTTGGTAGCTCCCACCAGTACGACCGTCCGGTGTAGCCCCTGCTGTCGTAGCCATTTTTTCGTTTTATGGTTACTTAATTGTTGTGGGGAGCTACGCCTATTTTTTCTAGGACTTTCAATACAAATATCAGACTATACTAAAAAAGCCATTATTTTTCTGACTATAGCGAAGGGGTCACGATTGAACCTGGGATTTTCAATACAAAATGCGATTCTCGTTAAAAAGCCAAAAGCCATGGTAATTAAAGGCCCCAGGATTTTTTCAATGCAAAAAGGGGTCCTCAATAAAAAAGCATGGTAATTTAAGGTCTCAGGATATTAAATAGGTAAATTAAGGGTCTATATTTTGTAATCAAGTAAATTAAAGCTATATTTTTCAATTAAGTAATAAATTTTGAAAGATGGTGAGAATTGGTAGTAATAATTAAAATTAAAGTAAATAAGTAAATAATTGGTTCAAATTTTCAATTAAATAAATTAACGATAGATAGGTAAATTAAGGGCTAATTTTTAAAATTAAGTATTCAATGGTCTAAATTTTAAAATAAATAAATTAAAGTAAAAATTTTTAATTAAAGTAATATTTTAAAATTAAAGTAATTATTTTTAAATAAGTAAATTAAAGTAAGAATTTTAAATTTATTAACAAATAGATTGAAGAATCGTCGGCTTTTGAGAAATGAAATTTTATATGCGTGCTTTTAGTTTACTTCGAACAATCTAAACCTTTATTGATTATCACAATGAATCACACAATTTACAATGACCCAATCAATACTGTAAGGAGTTAGTAAATCTCTATATAAAATTATTATGGTTAAATGTAGAAGTGAGATCAGTTAGTAGAAATAATTATTTCTGTTAAATATTTATATTTAAATTATATATTAAATTATATCATATTATATTAAATTATATTAAATTAAATCAATTAAATGTATGACCAGTAATTACATTAATATTAATAATTATCACGCCTCGGTGTTTAAATATACTAGTAAACGGCACAATTTTGAAGTTGTTATAAAAATAAATGCTTGAAGAAGACTTGAATTTAATTGCGTCTAACAAATACAACACTTCTTCAGACAGATCTAAGTTTATTACAACACTTTGTGAAGAATAGCTCTATTATGTGATACTTGGAAAGGTAATTGTTAACCACTGATCTTGAATATAATTATTGACAATTGATTTCAGTTATTTTAGTGCTTTGACTCAATATTCTTTGATCCTTCAGTTCTCGTCTACTTCGCTTCCCTTTATCTTCTAGACAGACTGTAACTTCTTTTCTTTGTCACACAAACTCTCAATCTTTTTTACAGCTATTTTCTCCTTTTATCTCAACCAATTTTTCTCTTTTAAAAGCTAAATTTTCTCTGTTCACTCAACAATCTTTTCTCTCTCTCCTTTCACTTGTGTGGCTTTCCCTTAAATAGCTCGACAATTTCTGCGGTACTCGAGATAATTTTGTTTGTTTCATTCTTTGTTTCAATTTAGTTTTTCGCTTTATCTTTGACATCTGTCTAAATATGTTTTGGTTTCCCCTTCTTCTTGCCAAGCCGATTTTCTCCGCGCTCCAGTTATCTGACAAGCCGTCAAGATATAATTTTCCCTCCTGTCTTACTTTTGGAATTCTAAATTCCTTTTCCCACTTTTCTACTTATTAATTATTAATGACCTTTGTTTTAAGTTCTTGCTCGCTATCTTTTGTTCGTATTATCTTTCTCCTTTCTCGTTTCTTTTTACTTCCATTTTCTTTTCCGGGTTTCCCTAAATCGTCCCGTTTGTCAAGACGATTTTCCCCTAGGTAATTTTATTTATTTTTCAATCATCTATTGTTTAGGTATCCTGAACATGTTTATACAGTCTGAATCTAATGCTACTTACTGATACTCACTTTAGTTTAGATTCTTTTTTCCAGTACTTTCCTTCGGTAATCTTCAGTTTTTCTATTATCTAAGTCTTAGATATTGTTAGATACAGAACTTCTGGGATTAATTGAATCCACTAAAAATCAAGATTTCGAATACGTTTTATTATTTAATAACAATAATATTTAAATAAATCAAATCATTGTTTGATGAGTTTCTTTAAAAAATAATTAATGCATAGGTAAGGATTTCAACACACAGGCAACATACAATAATAAGTTTATTTATATCTAAAAGCTTTCAGCCATTCAATGTTTCTAATAAAGTACTTCCATTTCCCATTTTTATTTCATAACTCTATTTTATTTTTACTTTCTACAACCTCATTAAATGCATCCTCAGCTCCGCGGGAACTTCTTGAACTGGAATATCGAAGTCATCAGAGGCTCTGGGGTGTTCTTGATCCAATTCCATATCTATGATCCTCCGTCAAACCGTAACAAGAAATACTTATTCTCGATGTTAGTAAAAGATTTTGGTATTTTACTTGACTTCATCTCTCAATGTTCATTCGTTTTGATATTGATACTAGGCAACTCGGTCAAACAGCAAATTTCTTGTCGCATGTATTCCGTTTCAGGAAGGATATTACAGCAATCCTTAACAGAACGGCACATCCTGGAACGAAATTCAAAAAACATTTAAAAAAATTTCATTGGTCATGACATTCATCGATACAAATCTTATCAAGGCTTGTTTTTACCTGCAGCTCCAAAGAGAAGGTCAGATCCTGTCAATGAGCTTCAACCTCAAAGCGGTCGTAGCATATCGGGTTTGGTTTTTAATATGCTTAGGTTACTTCTGTGTTCCACTGAGGGATCATCAGACATCACAACACCTTTGGTCAGAGGTTTGAGCACTATTATGCAGTGCGTCACGGATATATAAGAGATATACCCGCTCAATGGTTTGATATTGGCGAGTTATCAGACCATTTATGTGTGTATTATGTGTCAGCTGGTTTTTAATGCCACTGACTACATTTTTTCTTGTTGTTTTTAAGTCTACCTTAAAAGACCCTTTTCTGATCCAAGATCCTTTAAGGTACTTGCACTAATAAGCACTTTGTGCCACTAGGTACAAATTTGGGGAATAATTATTATTATTTTTTTGTTAGATCCCCGTTTACTCGTTCCAGTCTCGTGTCGGATACTGCAGAGTTATTATTGCCATACTAATAATAACAATAATAGCAACAACAGTCCGAGATGGTAGGAGTAGGTCTTTTTCTAACACGAAATAATAAATAAATAGTGAAAAAATTAACTTTATTATTAGACATTTCAACACATTTTGATAAATATTTCAATTTATTATTCAAGATTTATAATTCTTTTATCGATCCGAATTTCTCTATTTCTTCATAATTTTACTAATTGTTGAGTTTTCAAGCTTAACCTTAATTAAATTAACTCTTGGAGAAATAGGAAAATGCCTATTTTTAAAGTATGGAAAGTCATCATCATTACTATATTCCAACAGAATTTTGCTATTTTTCTTAATTGTATTATCATCCTGTGGAGGATCCAGACATTGTTGAATGCTATTCAATGACTTATTTGCAGGAGACCTTTGAGCTCTAGTCGGTGAGAATCGGTTATAATTTCCAACATTTGTAGAATTTGAGGGAAAATAACTTATTATCTAAATATTTGATTCATTGAACTGATAATAATTGTAATAAATTTACTCGAATTTCGTTCGGAGCAGATAAAGACAAAATGGTGTTTTGATGATCGCCATAATTCTGATTATTCAATTTTGGATTGGCCCGATTTTTGGTCGAATCAACAAATGATTTTAAACGATTGTTATAAACAAACGACATGATGATATTTTTCAGTATTTTATACAAAATTCATTTAAGCAAGTAGTGAATAATTATAGAGCTTTAAGAGATTAAAAAGTTTATGAAAAATAATAAATCATTTCTTGAATGCTGCAATTATGAAAATTTTACGGTCCGTTAATCTAACTTATAATGATTGATCTAGTTTTCAATGAATTATGATAGTCTGTTAAGTTAGTATTATATTCAGTTAAAACGTTAAAATAGAATGTTTTATTTGGTGTATTAAATGAAGAAGAATTTCAAATTTAAATTTAAAAATAAAGTTTTTGCAAGTATGTTATTTTAAAATTAAACGTAGAGGGATATGGGGATGAATCCAATCTGAATAGCACAGGAAATTAATTTTTTTACATAGGAGTTCATTTTTAAAAGATTTAATTATTTGTTGAATGAACTGGTTTTTATTTAACCAGCTCACCTCTACTCGTGCATTCCGCCACTACATACAGTACCAATGCGTCTCACCCACTCGGGCATGTAGTCGGTTATTGAAATAGTCTTGCTTATCCTTCTAGGCTTCACCATAGGAACGTTACGCTTTACCTCTAATACTTTGGTCATTCGATAATTCATATTGAGTCAGAGAGGTGAACACCCCTAGAAGACCAACAGGAGCATACTGTTCATATCCTACTACTATTGTATATAAACTATAAACAATAAAATTTTGGATATAATAATAAATTAATAACAATAATGATAATAATAATAATAATATTAATAATGATCTTAACAAAAATATTTCTGACACTCATTACACTAAAATATATATTATAAAGGCCCAAGTCACTCACTCACTGATTCTGTAACGCTTACTATGATTATTTTAAAAATTTATAATTACATCATTAACAATTGTAAGTAGTTATTATTAGTTTATTTTTCCATCTTTAATTTTCAGTTTTGATTTAAAATGTCTGAAATTATTGAAATTCGACACATTTCTTTGTCAAAAAGATTCCACTATATATTCGGTAAGAGAAATTAAATTTTATTTCTTTCGAACCATAAGTCTATTGATGATTTTTTACTCTTTTTAGTTTTATTTTGATCATTTCTTTTGAGCACAGACAATCAATTTTTGAGAAGTTCTTGGGAAATTTTCCTAAGTCTAAAAATAAAATTTTCAAAATGCAAATCAAGTCAAGATCAAAAGTGAGTCAAATCCTCAACAATGTCATTTACTCAACGACAATCGTATTTTCACGCGCAATATTGTGTATAGAGAAATTTTGTAATAAATAAATCATTCCTATGAAATGAAAATTAATTACTCATTCTTTTTATTGAACTCATTCACATACCAATTTTTGATTTTCGAACTGACTGATTCGAACACATGCAATAAGATTCACGTGAAGGACTTGGGATTTTGAAAAAATAGCGCTGTATACTCCGGTGAAAAACTTAGTTAATATATATTACGCAAACACAAATCATATATATGTAAATTATATCATATCATATAAATTATATATATGTATATGCGTGTGTATATGTGTGTGAATGTCTGCAGCTTCCTAAGCTCTGATATGAAAAATAGGTATGCTCTAAATTATATTGCAATATCAATTTCTGAATTTGCAATTCTTCTTAGAAGCGCTTATTTTTTTGTGGTTTGACTGAGAAATCAGTCTGCTTATATACCAAAATTTTGTTGACAATTGTTGTTTGTCAATGCTTGCTAATGTGGGGTGATTTCTTAGAAAGTACAATTCTATTTTAATATTTCAATAATTTATATTAAGTATATTTATTTACATATATAGAAAGGTTTAGTTCAATTAAAAGCTAATTAATTTGTATATTAATTTTTTGTATATTACTACTTAATAAATGTGTTCTTAATTTGTCTTAAAATATTTTTAATAAAGTTTTTGACACTGTTCTCGAAATAGGAGAGATTATATATGAATAAAATATTATTATAATGTGTTGTTTTTTTTATTTATTTTTTTTATACAATTTATGAGATATATAATGTGTATAATCAATTATGTATAATTAATATAATTAGGGAAAGCACCAAAAATATTTTTAATTAGTCTACACCGAAAATTGAGTAGGCTGAGTAAACATTCAGTGTAAAGTAAGTAATCAACCAAGTGGTTGATTTTTCTTTTTTTAATTGTGTTACCGCGCACCAAAAATACATATGTTGATCTATAAATGATCCTTACCAAACAAACATTAATCAACATATGGTCGTAATTATAATAATAATAATAATAATATCAAATAGCAAATAATAAATAATAAATAATAAAAATAATAATAATGACAACAACAATAACAACAATAATAATAATAATAATAATAATAATAATAATAATAATAATAATAATAATAATAATAATAATAATAATAAAAAATCACTGTTACTAGACAATAATAATAATAACGATCACAATAACAACGATACAAATTTATTATAATGTCATCAAGAATAAATTAATATAAATCAAATTGTTAATAATAAGTTATCACAATAATGTTTATTCTTTTCATCGCATAAATATCATCATCATTGACCATTATCCACATGCACATTCACTCTGTATCTATTTGTTCCTATTATGTAGTATTTGAGCTTCAAAGTTTTTAACATTCTTCCATCTTCTAACACTTTCATTTTTTCATATTAGATTCAATTCATTATTAACTACTGTAAAACTTATAATTTTCTTAGAATTTATAGCATTTATTGAAAAAAACTTCCACAAAAAGTCCTGATGTTTTTGGACCAGTTCAGTTTCATGGCTCAATAATCGAATTGAGAAATCTGCCCTCCTTATCAAATAGACCGTAACTGACAAAACTACAAAAATCGAGTTAGAGGCGTCAACTGTATGCAGTTGCAATTAACCTTCATTCTGCTTAGCGATAAGACCGTATCTAGTCCGATATAATAACAAATATAAATGGATGATTGGTTTAGGTTAACTGGTTGGCAGAATTGAAAACACGTTTTGTTATTTATCTCCTAAGTGTATTTTTGCAGTTACGGTCTATTTGATAAGGAGGGCAGAAATGCTGAAAAGAGGTTATTATAAATTTTGGGCTTGAAAGTCATAGTTTAAAAAATTGTTTAAATCGCACTGCACAAAGTTGAATTAAAATTCACAATACATTAGTTAAAACATTTAAACAATTAAATGATAATTAAGTCTTTTGTTGCGAATAATATATTTAATACAATTGAAAAAATTTTTAGATTATAAGATAGTCCTTTTCAATTCCATGGAATTTTACTTCTTCTATTTTCAAAAAATGCTCTTTGATCTTCCCTTTTATTTCCTTTTTCTTACTTCTCATTGGTTAAAAATAATAATAAACATTTTTTCTGAAGAATTTAAAATTAAAATTTTTTAAAATGAAATATTCTCTAAAATTCAAAACTACACACTAAAAATTTTTTTTAATTAGCTCAGAAACCTATTTTAATAAATACTATCTTAAAATATTTATAAAATATAGTTTCCAATAACTATTTATTTACGCAATTTAAATATTTTAAAAAATATTTCTATTTTAATTTTTAAATCCTAAAGATCTCTTAAAAGTATATTTTATTCATTTTTTAATTTTTTAAAAGCAATTCTCATGGTCAAAAGCAACAAATCAAACTGATGATTTCATTGATCTCTTTAGTGTATTGTTGGCCGTCTGTTTATGATGAGAATTTCTTTCTTTAATCTGACATTTTTTGGATGTTTCCATTGGCTAAGATTTTTTAAAACAATATTAGGAAAATAATAAAACACATTTAGCATAACATACGAAAGACCATAATTAATTTTGGCTTTGTAATATAAACTTGTCATGTTTAAATAAATATTTTTCTTATTCATCGTACCAACGCCATATGATGCAAGAACGGGAAGTAACCAGTCAAATATGAATGTCTGACAGCCTTGATCATAGACATGAGTATATACGTTCAAAGAACAAACTTTCGACACTGCTTTTATAAATGTATCTAATATACCTGAGCAATCCCCTTGTTATCTATTCAATGGACAAGGAAATTATTGGTCAAAAAATATTTGAATATTTTAGGGGGGGGGGGAAGGGTGAAGTGGAATGTCAGTAAACTTTTAAATATAATCAGAAATATTGCCTAACAAATATTTTAAAATAAAAGCACATAAATAAGAATACCGAAGCAATTTCCCCAATGATCCGCTTTAGTAACCAAATAGAAAATAATTAAATATTTTGAAAAAATATTAAAACAAATCAAACTATTTTATTTAATGAAAAAGCAGAAATAGATTCACATAATTGTGTGGCATCTGAAAAATTCAAATCTTTGATTGAACAACTAAGTATTATTTTCTTATCATTATAATTAATAGTTTTGACCAACAATGACAGGATTCGCCGATGGAGATGCTAATGTGAAATATATGAAACATGTGATTTATATAAGTCTCATTACATTATCTTCACCTAGCAAAACTTGTGAATCGTCATCATTACATTGAAGAAAACCTTGACCTTTTCTAGAAGTATTTTCAGAAATCTAAATTTTATATTAAAAGAATATTATTATTTAAAATTTCTTTATACAATGGTACCCATTTTACCGTTGTCTGAAATAATTATAAAAACCTTTTCTGAAAATTCAAAAATTGCTACATCGACAACTAATTTTGAATCATTGAGAACAATAGAAAACTAAATGTCTTTAAATTTATTAAAAACAAAATAATTACCATTTAAAAACTTTGATTTTAGCAAACGAAATATACAAAATTATGATTTTGAAACTTCTAAATTTGAAAACTGATTATATAAACAAATCACAAACATTAAGGAATGAAATCAAATTATTTTTAGATAATTATTTATAGTATTGTGACAACAATAGTCCAATGAACTAAATCAAGTTTTTTATCCTATTGTGAAATTATTAACTTTATAGCTTAAATTCATGAGAGTTATACGAGAATAATACATTAAGAAAAATAACGTAAATATTTTTTATTATTAATTTAATAGAACGTTATAAGTGTTGGGTTATTATTTAGAAAGTCTGTTATTTTCTTACTCCTCGTGTCCTTTTCCAATCAAATAACTAAAATCCAACACAAAACAACTTTACACAATTACAATTAGTCGCTAGATTTGTTACTTTCTTTCGCTTATAATTATTATCGTAAGGTAGGTTGCCCAAGTGATAATCACCTTTTCTGGTACGATACCTATAACTTTACTTGAATTTTTTTCTTTCTTTAAGTCTCCTGGATTTTTGTGAACTCCCTTTGATATTGTTTTCTTTGACTATCTGACAGTTCGTCTCTTTCCAGATTTTCCTTATATACTTTTCTGAAAGGTGCTATCCAATATTGGGTAAACATTATTTTTATTTAATTTTTTTGGAAATTATCAGTATTTTTCTAACACATTGGTTTAGTGTTATTTTTTATCTTCTGAGATGGATTATTAAAATACTACCAACTTCATTTCTAACGGGCGCTCAGTCAGGTCTTAGTCGGGTCGCTTAGTCGGGTCTCAATGTGCTCAGATTTTTCCTCATTATTCAGGTTTTCCGTTGATTTGGGCTTCTCATTAGACAAGGCTCTATATTAGTGATTAATTAATTTTTAATTACTATGTTATTTAGTGACCCCTCACTAAATTTTAATTATTGGTTTTGGATTCGTCTCATGATTTTGCGTTGAACCATAATCATTTCCCACAATGGGTATTAGGTTTTTATATTTTATAAATTTTTAAATAATATTTACATTTTCTTATTTTAGTGTTTGTATTGATTTTACTTAGCTTCCGTTTTATTTTATTATTTTGTGTCTTTATACATTACCCCAACAAAATAAAAATTTCAGAACGATCATGTAAAATAGGAAAATGAATACTGACCAACCGAGACTGGTTTTCATGCATCCATGATTAAAAAAAGAAGTGTGGGGTGCAATTAGTAGTCTTAACCACTCAGTACCTTCCCCCATCAAACTCCATTAACAGTTAATCATTTGATGTCTGTTGTATGGAACTATAAAATAAAACGAAAAAATCCTATCACACAAAAATTGAAGCAAACTGTAGTAGTTGCAATAAAACCTTTCAGTCCTTGGAAGGTTCAACAACTTTAAAAAGTCATCTAAGAATTAACAAAGCAATAATTGCAACGCAGCTGCAAGTAACGAAACTGAGAATCCAGAAATTGAAAAAAAATAAGATTAGATTCTAATGAAAGTTGATTGGAGAAGAAGTTTTAATGAAAAAGTTAAGCATGACAATTGATGAATACACTTCATTTCGACTAAGAAGATATTTTGGAATTAATTTACATCATAGTGAAGATAAGAAAAATTACAAGACAAGATTAGTTCATATTTTTGATAATGCAACGCAGAAACAATGGCGTCAAAAGTTAAAAATCATTTCGAAGTATTTGGCTGAAATTCGGAACAGCATATTGTTGGATCTACGCAAGATGATGCAGCAATTAATTACAAATATATAAAATTATGAAGGGTTGCCCAAGCGCCGCCCCATATTGCCTCAATCATGCTATCCAGTCGGAAGTTTTTGATACCTTGTACAAACATAATAATACTTCGTCTTTATTTGAAATGGATTCAAATGATTCAGATGATAGTGATAACCTTGATGATTCTATTGACACGGAGGTAGTCCAAGAACAGTATCTTGATGAGATCGATTTTAATAAAATATTAAAAAATACATGCAATACTGTGAAATTCATAAGAAAATTTATAGTTTAAAATAAATGATAAATTTGGTAATGAAATGGAACTTCATTTATATGTGAAATTCCGGTTATGATTGCTTCATTGGTCTTTTACACTTTCTCTGAACTCAATTTACTAGATATTATCAACCAACTTGACTCTAAAGGTTTATTGATGATGCAAAATACCTTGGAACCAGTCAACCTTGCATTAAGTCGTTGAAACATTAAGTCGTTTAAACTCTACATTAATAATTGCTGGAACTGTAATTTAATTTATACTTAATAAGATATCGGATATCAATAGCATCATTTGTTGCACAAGAACATCAAAAAACATTCGAGTGTAAGAGAAAATAATGACGTTAATTTTGAAATATCCTTTAAATATTTCATCAAAAAATACAATCTCCTTCGTAGGAAATTTAGCATCGCTTGTATTCGGTGTTCATGAAATTAATATTTCGAATGAAAAAAATGTCGATGTCCAAGCTAGTCAACCGACGTCTATTATTTTGCTTCAAGACGAGCTGAATTTACTACTACAAAAAGAAAATTTAATAATGTTGTAGCAAGAATTCTTATTATTCAAAATACGGGGAAAGAATTAAAAATTTGTAAAAACTTATTGTATACCCTTCTAAGTATATTAGATGCCAAAGAAGCGCGCCCAGGCTTATAAATGTCAAGGACGGATGATGACAAGGACGGATCCAGACCGTCTAGTAAGGGGAGGGTGATTTTTAGATTTTTAATGGCAAATGCATGCAAGCCCACAAATCGTAAAACTTGTTTACTTTTTTTTTCTTTGAGACTCATTGAGACTCATTATTATTGATTATAGCAACAATCTATAATATTTTTTATTATAAACTGATGTTAAATTAATAATATACAATTATTTAAAAATTTTAATTATAAAAGTAATTTGTATTTACTATTTATTATATTTTTAACTAACACAGCATGGTGTTTGAAAACGAAAGTAAATTAGATCTATTGAGTAATATGGATTTTAATAAAGTTGTGCTGTGCGTATTTTAAATCGGACTATTGGGATATTAATATAAGACGTCATTTTAAAGTTACATTACATAGATTAAGACAGTAGAAGAAAGGGGGCTGCAAACTAAGTCAAGTAAAAATCGCTAAAGAAATTTCTTTACAAATAATATAGGGGGGGGCGATCACCCTGATTAACCCTCTCTCCTCTATGGATACGGCACTGTCAATGGAGTTTATTTTCTTTACTAATAATTTAAATATTCAGGTTATTTTCTAGAAATATTTTATATTATTTTTATGTGTTGATTAATTAAATCGCAGGTTAAAATTTCTCGAAACATTCAATTTCATGCTTGATATCACATCAAATCAAGTGCAATATTCTTATAATGTAAAATTAAAAACTCATTCCTTTTCTAAAACTTTTGTTATTAAGAGTGTATTTTAATTAATAAACAAAAATTAAATTATTTCCAACAAAACGTACAACCTGTCGATCGGTTTTTTGCTATTATGTCGAAAATGCAATAAAGAAATTTCGGTTCTAATTTTTACATATTTTTTTCAATTTAAAATTTGTTGATAAATTATGACCACACATTGATGACCACAAGAGTAGAAGCAAAATTTTTAGAGTTGAAGATAAATAAATTTCGGTGTGTTGAATTTTGTGTAACAAATAAATAGATTGCTATAAGAATCCACCGAGTCATTAATATCAAGTATGATCTTGATAATTTTTATAACCTAGGGTTAATTCTTCGGCTGCATAAAGTTCATTGATTTTGAAATGACATAAGTTAATACAACTTTCAGCAGAAATGATGTATCATCAATTATGGAAAAGGTAGACGCGCTTATTCACGTAATTCGTTAATTTTATTTTCTTCGAAGCTTTTAACTGATTCTAAGCCCATGCATATGTAACGTGACGAAATCCGTCGGAACAAAACACACAAGCATAGCAATAAGTCGAGTTAAATTAGAAACACGTTAAAACACCAAATAAGCATAACTAATAGAATTTACATGACATCAAAGTAATAATATCTGATCGCATAGTTCTGATTATTGTTGCTAGTAACTATGCAAAATCACTCATGTATTTCGAACTTCTTCACGTAGGTGGATCTATCAATGGTGAGAGATACCTACAATTTCAGCACAATATGATTTAAAACTTTCAAACAATAATACCAGATTTGGAAATGGTCATTCAGCATGACAATGCCAAACCTCACGTAGTACAGTTTATTTGACTTTGGCTTCAAGGACACCGTGTGTCTCTATTAAAGCAGCCAGCCTACTCACCCGACACAAACCTCATGGATCGCTTTATCTTTAGGAATTACGAGTGTTATCAACGTGGAAAGAAAAGAGGTGAGCAACAATTTTCGCCAATATTTGGAGTCAACATCGGAGGCCAAGCTCACAAGCGAGTTTCAAAATTTTACACGTTACCTCCAGAGTGTCATTGAAGCTGATGGAGATTATGTCTAAGCTCTGATATAGTTTACACTTATAGTGTACTTCCACATACGATTTTGACAAATAAATGTTTTGAATTGCATTTTTTTAGATTTTGATAAGATTTCATCAACGTAAAAAAACGAAATATTTTTTGTGGCCCTATATTTGATAAATATACATGAGTTACAAATCCATTTCAAAGTGGTTTAGTTGCCGGTATATCAACGAAAGCGGATGAGAAACTGATTGAGTTGTATGAAGATAGTGCTATAAAATTTAATTTTTACCGTACAAAATTGTTACAGTTTTGCTTGTTGATGCAAAACACACATTCAAAATTACACACTGCAGCGTTAAAATTATTGCTTCTTTTTACAACTTTTTATCTATGCAAAATTGGATTTTCGGCAATGATTGAAATAAAAAATAAATATTGAAGCAAGTTACAGTTATCGAACTCACTTTGCCTGAAAATAACAAATACAAAAGTATATGTGGAAAATGTTCTTGCAAAAAATACTAAGCAAGCACATTCATCTCATGCATCCTCTTAATTCAGCTTAAATATGTACTTTTAATAAATACATAAATTAAAGTTTTTAATTTTACCTTATTTTCTTTAACAGGTGGGTTGCGAAAACTTTACGGTGATAATAGTTCCTTATAAATTCAATTTGACTCCTCAATCCAAATTGGATCCTCATTAACCAAAGACTGTTGGACAACATCTAGAGAACCGATGAATGCAATGCTTACATAAATGGCGCTATAAACACAAAAGGTTTCATTTGAGATAAAAGTCGACGTGATTTTTCGAAGAAATATCATCAATCTCAATTCATTTAAACCTTTGTGTGATGAAAGATTATGACTAAACATGATCATCGGCAAAATATTTCTTCATTTATGATTTCTTTGATGCACAAAAAAATTTTCAGTCTATCTCTCAGTGCATAATTAAATCGTTAGACTTGAGCAGCTTTATATTGGGAATACACCGTGTGAAGGTTTCTTTGTAAACATGCAAAATTTGTTTTTCTTTATTGTTGTAAAATTCCTCTCTTAAATAAATATTAATTTTAAAATAATGCATATTATTTTTACCAAAATCAGAATAAAAATTATCCAGATCATCTATGGACATTGTTTTTTAGCTTAAGCAATTTCATCAGCAGATTTTAACTTGACAAGAATAGCTCGTGCAAAACCACTGGAAACATCTAAACATGCCAAAATATATTTACATCCCTTATTAATTTTGAATATAGAATAATTCCTATCAAATCCATTTTTCTGATCCCTTAATTATTTTCATATCTTTCAATTTACAGATATTTTATTATGTTAACCCATGTTCTTCACCCGCTCTTTGATGCCAATAAATCATATTAAATTTAGATTTAATAATTTTGATTTTAATAATTTGAGAACAAACAATGTTTTCCTTTACAACTAGGATCCACAATTTCGTAAACAGCAAAATTTCGTAATTTCTTTTTCAACATTAAAATATTCAGACATAAGTTAAATTAATGAATTGAATGAACTCTTATAAAAATCATATAAAGATCAAAATGAATTTTATTAAACATGTTATCAAATTTGATTTATCGAGGAAATTTTAATGCGTTCAATATGACATTCTCTAGTGGAAAGCCTGAAGAAATTGTTGACAGAAATGGAAAATATCTCATCATATTTTTCAAACCAGGGAAATGTAGAAATTTTGAATGTAAAAATACCAATAAATACGAATGAGTTGCAGTATAAAATCACGAATATTCAAATACACTGATTTACAGTTAATATAAATTTAAGAACACGTATTAATTTATACAAATTGGCTCAAAAGGTTAAATGCATGTTCGAACCTGAAATATTTCCTGCTGTGAGACTTAGAATATTATCAACAGTGTCTTAATGTATTTTTCAGTGGAAAAGTTGTTGTGCTGTTATTAGTTGTTATTAGTTGATAATTTGGTAAATGAAATAATGTCGTTGACTGATATTTAATTTTCTCAAAAATTATACATGTTATGATAACAAGTTGTGATTATTTAGTTTTGCAAACAAAGACTGTTCTTTCTGGAAATGGTAAATTTAAATTATAATCTTCAATTTAACAGTTTTTATTTTAGAAATGCTCATGGAAGTTATCATAAGAAAATGGAAGGGCTATATCCGAATATTTTATGCACTAGAAATAATTCCTTTCCGAATTACGCATGCAATGGGTAAAGATTTGAAGTAAATTTTACATCACTACAATATAATTGATTCAGAGTCTCCAAAAATAGGGTATACAGGGATTTGTGTTTTTACAAATGTGAAGCTTGCTTTGATTGACTTTGAAACCATATTAATTAGATGTTACGCGCAGAGTTGAGGAAATACAATCTTTCTTTATTGTAGATAAACAAATGTTTTGTATAAATGAACTATTTTAATTTAGTGTATTTCAACTTTAATTGTTGATAATTATTTATTTTTAAAAAATCAAAAAATTTAGTAAAATAATTACATTTTAATTAGAGTATTGTAGCATAGAATGAAGACACATGAAAGTTTTCAAGATATTGAATTTATGCAACTAGAACTAAGTAATTTATCTAATAATTGTGACGATGATCAAACCACATACAATAATTAAATATATTTAAATAGATACTATAAATTTTTAATTTTTTTTAAACACAAAAAAATAGAATTATTTTTTAGAAATTACTTAGTTAGACTTACATTAGACTTACATAGACTAGAAAATCCTAAAATGTATTTCATAAACTTTTTTTGTTGCTTATTTGGCATCTTTGTTTCAGCGCTTCATTTCAATTAATTTTTACCATTACCCAGTTTTATTGACCCATGGCACAATTTTTTTTCTTCGGCCCACATACATATATAATTGTAAAGTTATGCGGGCCACAACGCTGTACTCGTATGACGAAAAAATCATGAAACCCATCCTTTGTTAAGAAAACATTTTTGAAATTTTACAAATTATAAACCCAAATAGACAAATTATAGTACATATCGCTTATCAACATGAAAAAAGTAAAACTCAAAAGTAACGTGTATCCAAGTGTCTATTTCAAAATTAGTGTGATTTTTGATATTGAGATAAATTTTCAACAATTTTAGACAAATCGGGTTTATAATTGCTGCGTGATTTCCTCAATACGTTATCAAGCTGAGAATCATCAAGTCGATTGTTGTATACGTTTTTTTGCATATTTCATTTTGGAATACGATGATTCACAAAGGTATGTTGATGGAAACAATGCGAGGAGCAGAAAGGCACAATTTTGTACAGTCTTGTATTTTTTAGGAACTAATTTCCCAAAATCTATATACTCCTTCCACTCTATTTTTACTTCAAAAATTGCTTTCATATTAGTAACTTTCTTAAATTCGATAAATTCTTCAAAAATCTCTGCATAATTATATCCAAGTGCAGCTAATAGTGTTATAGTTGATGTTTCTAGGTGCCAGTGATTTCCTATAAGTAACAAACAATTCTTGATAAAACGTAAGTCCTGAAATCTGCTCTTAAATTCCTTAACTAAGGTAGCTAAAAAATTTGAAAATATAGTATAGTTTTCTTTAGAAAAATATATACCAACTTGTTTAGCTTTTGCTACAGTTGGAAAGTTATGCAATACTTGGTTCTTTATTTCTTCGAGGTAGATGTTTAATTTCTCTTCAAAAGCAAATACTTCATTCGCTATCTGCAAAATGTTTTTTTCGCTATGTAAGCCACGATTGAGTTTATTAAGTTATTCTGTGATTACACACCGAAAAGCTAAAAGACACCACCATCCGTCATTATTATGTTTGCTGTAAATTTTAATAATTTGCTCTAAAAACAAAATAATTTCATGCCTCAAAGAATAAAACCTTTCCAGAACTTTCCCTCGGCTTAGCCATCTCACTATAGTTACTGTTCAGTTCTTCCAAAAGACTTAAATTTTCCTGTGGTTCAGTTCTTGTGCACTAACATAATTTATTATACTTATTGCAGTCTTCATCACGGCGTCTATTTCGGCAATGGAGATACGTGCTGCTAAGTTCTCCTGGTGTATGTTATAGTGAAAAGATAAGAGATTTATTAAATTATATTTTTTTCAATATAGTAACAAAACAAAGGTTTCATCTTCTCGAATGTTTGGCATATTTGTTATTGATTTTGATGAGTTAACACTTGAGATTTCAAATGATACATGAATTGTTTTATATCGTTTTTCAATGAAGTATATTTAAGCAATAATTTTAATTTAATTAATTTAATAATATATTTTAAGTTTATATATTAAATTGATATTTTTATTAATGTAGGAAGTCAGAGGCACTACAGACTCATTTTATGATTTATTGTCTATTACACCTAACTGAGAAAGTTAACATTGTCTATAATATACGTTGGTGCGCACACCAGTTGAGGTGAGTCACCATTTATATGACAATTGTTAATTTTTCAAAAATCGTTTTAAGGTAAGTTTTGAATTTAAGTAATTTTTAGGACTTGAATTTTGATTTTATATAATTACGAGATCATTATTCAAGTTCTTAAATAGTCAGCATTTACAATATAACATTGATAATTAAATTTCAGGTGTTTTTTAGGAATTTTATGATATTTTATTTGAATTTATTTGGATTTATTTCGTAAAAATGTAAGTTAGATATTTTTATAATTATAAATAAATAAAGTAATCACCAAACATTTATTTTTTTAAGACATTTAGGAAAGAATGGATAAAATAGTTTTTTAAGTTTTTGTAATCTTCTTTCGAATTTTGTCTTTTTCTGTAATTCTATGAAAATATTAATTTGTTAAAATAATTTATTAAAATTTACGATTTGCGAATTTTTTCCTGCAAATTCAAAGATGTCGAAGGACTTTCTTCAATATCTGTAAATCTAAAGAAATTTTATATTCTAAATTATTTTATAATTAAATCTTACGATGTATTTTCTTCTTTTTCTCTAAAGCTCAAGGTAGAGCAGTCGGAATCTGATTCAAAAGTTTTTTTGTGCATAACTTTTTAAATAATTTGAAAATATTGATATGTTAATTATATGTTAATCAATGTTAATTTCGCAAAAAAAAACTTTATTAATTTTTTATGTATTTTTCATTATGTGTGCTGTGTTTGTATGCTTAATTATTTTCTCTCACTTTTTAGATTCCTATAATAAATATGTTAACTTTCGCAGCATTAAATTTTTACACACAGGTAAATTTGTGTGTTCCTATAATATATATTTATTGATTTTTTAGATTATAGACAATGTTAACTTTCGCAGTTAGGTGTATAATTAACCTCGGCTCATAGCTTATTAAATGAGTTCTACATTTTTTCAACCAATCAGAATGTGTTGTGCTAGATGACTCACTTCTTGTTATTTCTTTTTACGTTAAAGCAAAATAAATTTATAAATATAACTCTAAAATTGAGATTATAAAAAGTTATAAATTCTTAAATTGTACAAAAATCATATTTGGCTCTATTTGATTTTAAAACTCACAAAATAAATTTATTAATATTTATCCACATTTTAAATGGAATAATAAATTGCTGACACGTAAATATCCGTAACTTGTATAATTGTATTCGTCTATTGTTGTAGGAAATGGCTTTCAATAAGTTAATAATGAAAAGTTTCCCACCATAATTTTGTTTATCAAATAATGATATTTGTTAATGGAATTAGGTTGAAAAGATTTTGACATATAGTCTCCATTAACGCCTACAGTTGATGTCTCTTTTTTCAGTGACACACTATTAGTTTGAAATTTTATGTAAGAAAGTTGAATATAGATTTATCAGTAAGAAAAAACAAAATATTTGTTTAATTGAATTTACCTTTTCTTCGAAATTTATGTAAATTATATTAACCAATGATTGGTTTCTGTATATATCCTGAAATATTTTACATTTAAACAGTATTATATATCAAACTTTAAAGAAATGCTTGTTTTAATGAACAATAAATCAAGTGTTATTGGTAATAATGAAAAAAGTGTTTTAATGGAGAATTTTGTTAAGATCTATGCAGCGATTTTAATTTTTTTTGGAATACCTTTTAATTCACTTGTTCTTCACATATTAAGGAAAGACATTTCAAATCGAAACACCACAAGATTCCTAATGATATTATTAGCTGTCGCCGATAATGCAGTTTTACTTACTGGAGTTTTGAGATATTGGGTGCGAGCGACTTTTAAATATGACATTCGACATTTTAGCAATCTATCTTGCAAAGGTCATGGATTTCTCGTTTCAGTATCATCTGATTGCGCAATCGGATTCTTATGCTCCATAGCGATTGAAAGATTTCTCGTCGTTTCCTACCCTAATCAATCGAAAAGTCTTGTAACCATGGTCACAGTAATCTGCGGTATTTCCGGATTTGTTTTAGGGATAATTTTAAAAAACAGTTGCATTCTATGGCTCTATCAACTCCATTTGACAAATAACAAAACTGGCGAAAATCTCACACTATTTGAATGCCACCCACAACTAGACAATGGACTTTGGAAATTTTTCCAGAAATTAGATTTCATTACTTACGCTGTCTTACCTTATGTCATTCTATTTTTTTGCAACATTTACATTTATTTTCGATTAAAACAACAACATAAAGCGCTGAGAAATAATCAAAAATTAAAAATCAAAAACTCTGAAGCTTCTAGTGGACTTGAGAGTCAAATAAAGCCGATTGTGAGAAGAAATAAAAAACGACGCACTGAACACATTGTAAAGGTTCTTACGGCTTTGTCTTTAATCCACGCTATTTCAACGTTGCCGGCGGCAATTTATCAGGCAATGAAGTCACGAATAGGCGTAAACAAAAATCAGTACATGCATACAATTATCCACGAGAATCTTTTACTTTTGATGTTTACAAACAACGCAATCAATATTTTTGCTTATTTGTTTTCCTCTATTTCATTTCGTCAACAATTTTTCAAAATAATCACCGGCAAAGTCGAGGTTGCGATACCGAGATGATTTGAATAATTGAATTTTAAATCTTTTTAGTATTTAATTAAACTTGATTTAAATTATGTTGTAAATGAATATTTGACATGTTATTTTTTATATATGCAAAATGTGTTGAGACTTTTAATTGAAATAATTTCATGGTGTCAGGTATTAAATTGTATTAAATATTAAATGATTAAATTATTATAATAAACACATTTGTTGGTATGAAGTAAGGGGTGGCTCAGCTCCTATTCAATTGATAAAACAGCATCTTTCACTAGACTTGAGTGCTGGTTTTAATAATATCAGCGCCATGCTGTAAATTTTGGGAAATTAAAATGTTTTTTAAAATTTTTATTGATTTTAATTAAAAAAATATATAGAAATTATTAAGGAAAATCTTTAGCTCTTTTTGTGACAAATTTATCAATCATTGTAATCAATTGTTCCGACCTTCCATTTTCAATCGACAGTATTGGTAATCCATCTTTGTTTTTTATTTCATTTCAAGGAGTTTTTTTGCTATTGGAGTTTTTGTAGTGTATTTAATATTCAGGGGTCCAGTGTGATTGCCCTTGTTGCACATGTGATGGTACAGTGCTGTTTAATACGATGCCAAAGTGGAATTTGCAATTATTATATTCTAACGTAAGAATATATTTTATTTTTAGTTGGCTTTTAAATTTACTCATTTCCAACATAATAGTTGACACTCAATGTGTTAAAACATTTAATATAATAATTATATTTTCCTTTATGAATTATACAGGGCCACGCTTAGATAACTAGCCTCAGGTGAACAATAATAATTGGACTACTTTGATTTTCATATTAATTATATTGAAATGTTTATTTTAAAGAATCTACATTTATTATATTGTTTTTCAAATTAAATATTTCCTGTTTATATATATATATATATTAGAAACAAATAAATTGTATGTATTTTAGACAAGGCTTTATGTTTTGATAGTTAAAGTTTGAATTATTTATACAGTTTAGCCGAGTAAAGAGTAAATACAAAAATTTTTATTGCCCAAACCATATAGAAGAATAATATAAAAATGTTGGGAATAATATAAAATAATGAAATTTAAGTTCAAAATAATTAAAATTTAGAATAATTAAATCCAAAAAAACTAAATTTTATTAATTTATATTTTGAAAAAAATAATTTCTTAGAAATTATGACTCGTCTATTGGTTTGCATACCAATCTGTATTATTCCATGTTGTATTCCATGCACACATGCGTATTCATGAGGATAACATAAACATTAATAAAAATGAATTCTGATTGGCTTACATATATAATACAGCAGTTGTAAGAAAACAATAATATTAGAAAAGTATTTAATTTATCGAATACTTGATATATAAATAGAGAATACAAATCTCAATTAAAAATCATTTTTTTAAATATATAAAATATTAAAACATTATAGTAATACTTAATAATTATATATCTAAATAATGAAACTTGGTTTTATTTATTTGTTAAATTAAATATCAGATCTTGTCAAGGTTTCCGCTATAAATTACAACAGCGTTGAACAAAAATGATCATCAGTTAAAGTATAAATCTTTTTTTAAAAATAAAAATAATCTATATTTAACTCAAAAATATTAAAACTTTGAAAGTTCTAAAACGACTAAAGTAAAATATAATATCAATGAATATTAGAAATAAATAAAAAAAATATCAAATAATAAATTATAAGACAACCAAGTCTACTATATTTCTATTTTTCTATGAATAATGAAAAAAGTATGATAGAAATATTTAAATGTAATATTAAGATAGGCTGGTCAGAAGGTTTTTTGAAAATTCCGGGAAATTTTTGTTAAAAAACGGGACATAGTTGAAATTGTCAGTAAAATTGATAGAATATGTCAAAATTACACCTTTATTATTTTTTTATTGAAACTTTCATATTACAAATTTTCTTATCATATTTTCCACTTAAGTGCACCATATCGAGGAAAACTGTATTCTTTTTAATCATGTCGTAGAATTGACTGCAATTAAATTCCGCATTGAATTGGATAGTAAGTAAGGAATCGAGAGTCGCTATTTCCAATCTGCTTTTCTGATCGCTTCATTTTGTTTTGCTAACGAAAAAAATCGATCAACCTCTGTTGTAGTACCTGCTAAAAAACGCGAACTCCACAAGCCTTTCCAAATTGTTGAGTTGAGTAATCGTTTGTCGAAAGTGCATGAAGATTTGCACCATACTTCATCGAGAGCAAGCTTGCTGGTAGTCCAAGCGTTCAAATTGGATTCGACAAAGCTTTTTATCAATTGAGCTTCATCAAATAATAAGTCTCGGTCGATCTTGGATTGAATTTCCTTTCCATATCTATCTTCAGCATATTTACAAGATTTTCCGACATCATTTTCATAACTATGGACTTCAATGTTTACCTCGATAATTTCACATCAAGCTCCAGAAGCGTTATGCGCTATGTGCGTCATACATCCATTGCCAATTATTTTTCGATTCAATTCTCTTTGAAGTTTTCTCCAAACATTATTTCCTCCATTCCTCTCCACGCTTCCAAAGTTTAGATTGGTGTTATCAGAAGCGTATGCAACAACTTTATCTAACAAGCTTTCCTCCCTTATCACTTTCACAATTTCTTTGAAGATTGTCTCTGACTGCTCATTAGGAATTTATACAATAGTCAATTTCTTGTTGACAACACCTTTGACTGGATCAAAATATTGTACAACGATCAGCAGCATTTTTATGTTTCTATGGTTTGATGTGTCGGTAATAAGAGAGACAAAATTTGGCTTGCTTAATGCTTCTTTGATTGGTTTGTCAATGAATGGAGCAAATACTTTGGAGATCAAATTTTCAGTGAAAACTTTGGATCATAGAATCCTCTGATAAGTCCAGCAGTACAGTTATTTGAACGAAATGACTAATTATGTTTTGCAGTGTGAAATGCAAAAACTGCTTCTTTTCCAGCTACCTTCTGCTCTTCATTCGTTGCTGTCAATTTCTGAAAATAATAGCTGACTTTCTTGCTTGATGATCCAGCTTTTACACCTGGTGTATGACGATCTGACTTGCTGTTAATATAATAAGAGGTTAAAATAGTAACTTTTCATTTGAATAAATATATAACATTATTATCATTATATAATAATTATTATTAAATACTACTACTAATAATAATATTATTATTATAAATTGCAGACTGAAACAAATCTGCACATTTATAGTTCAAACTGACGCATCCGTTTTTACCAGACACAAATTGGACTTAATTCAAAACATACAATTTATCAGTTAAAAATCAAGGACATTGTATATTTTAGTAATGGTTAAGGCGTATCATCTTTATATAAAGAAGATAAAATAATGCATAACTTTATTCTTGTAGCATGTAAAACTGAAAATCAATGCAACGGTTCATATTTGGCTCAGAGTCAAAATCACCAATTGGTGACTCACCATTTATTAGCAAATGAATTTCATTTTTGAGATAATTTATTTTAGCTATTTTAGAAATGGATTTCAAGTAAATTTTAACATTTAAAGCAATTTTTAAGAGTTTGATTTTGATTTTATATATATTCAAATCATTATTCAACTTCTTAATATTACTTTTATTCTGCATTTATATTATAATTCATTTTTAATTACTTTTATTATTTTAATTTAATGTGCGAGATAAATTTTGAATTTTATTAATTAAAAAAAATAATTACCAAAAATATGTAATTTTCCAAAATATTTCGGGAAAAATCGCTGAGCATGAACAAAGTAATTTTTCAGATTTTTGTAAATTAATTTAACTTAAAAATAAATCTTACGGTCATATTTAATCATTTTCATGACATCTTAAAGTAGATTCTTCATAAATGGATTTCAAAAATTTTTCAGCGATCTTATTTTTTCAAAATTGTCCGAAATAAAGTTATTATAGAAACATATCTGAGAGGCGCGTTTCTATATATCGAAAGTTTGCATGTATTTTTAGTATGTTTTGTGTTTGTGTGTAGTATTTAATTTTTCTACCACTTTTTCGATTTCTATAGTGTAATACGTATCTCGTTGCACTATCAATAATATTTAGTAAATTTTCATCTGAACAATCGTACAAAAAAGCAGTTATTTATTTTAAATGTAGTAATCTGAAATGTTGTTTTTAATTTAAAATTTAGGAAATATAATAATCATAAATATATATTGTACCTATATTGTACGGAGTACGTGACCATTAATTGTTAGAACAATGACAAAGCGTTTGGATCGACACAAAAGTTCTTTGTTGACACACTATTGTTATATTTCATACACATAGTTGGATATTACGTTGTCAGTACTTTTAAGAATAGTACAAAATTTTCACTTTTTGAAAAATTTACCCACATTTAAAGTTAAAATGGATGGAAACTAAAAAAAAATTATTGTATTTAATAATAATTTTTGAGTTTCTTCTAGTTCAGCTCAGTCCCATATTTCCATACTTAAAATTTATAATTATTCAGATGAAAATATTTCAAAATTTTAAAATAAATTAAGAAAAATCAATAAATACATAATATAATTTTACATATTAATTTTCAATTTATTTATCAGCTTGTGTTCAAAGAATTTAATTATCAAAAGTATATCAAATGAATAAAAATAAATATTTCGTAACATATTAAATTAAAGCGAAAATAAATTTATTTTGATTGTCAAGATATTTTGATAAATGGAATATATATTATCTTAATTACATAAATATATTAAGTACAATATTTTCAGGAATTTAACTCATTCATCATATTTTATATTATTTTATGGCGGTAAAAAACATTAATTTTGAAAATGATAAATATCAAAAGGATACTTATTAAATAATAATAAGTTGTTTAAATGTTATTGTTGCATTTGAATAGAAATTAAAAAATGAATGAAAATCTATTACTGGTGACTACGATAAAAGCGAATCTGTCAATACAATACCAAGTAAGCAGCAAAGTCAAGATATATTTTAAAATCAGCATTATAAAATTTAATGGAAGAATTATTTTGGAAGTAGAAAAATGACTGAAGGTCATTGATGATTGGCTAGGAATATATTATATGTTGCAACATCAAGGAATAATATCCAGACAATTCGGAATGAGGAATGCGAAACTCAGTGTTAATACTTTAAAGAAAGCTCTTTGTGAATTTTTGTACTTGAGTTTCCGAGTCAGACAGAATGTTTAAAATTGACAGTGATGCCAGTTTTGGAGCTATCAGCCTGATATTAAGCCAATTTAAAGATGATAGTACAGAAGTTGTGATTGTATATGAATCAGCACATGAAATGGTATACCGCGTTAAAAGGAAAGAGTTATTAGATATTCATGAATTTATTTTGCATTTTAGTAGATATCTTTGTGGCAAGAAGTTCATTGCAAGAACACAATAAGCTTTGACTGTCATAAACACTACGAATAAACCATTAAGTCTAAAGTTTCAAACGTAGTAACAAATCAGAATATGATTTATAGTTACAGTATCGGAAAGGAGATGATCAAGGAAATGCAGACGGATCATAAGGAAAAATATTACAATTGTTGCATTTTTTAAAAATAGAACAAAACATCTTTAGTAATTAAAAGAAATACAATATATTTACTGTAAAAATGATTTTTAGTATAATCACTATTTTCCATATTCATTGATCTTATTTCAATTTTCTTTATCTTCATTTCCTTATAAACTATCGATCAATATCATATCTTATATTTAACAAGAATTTCAACACTGATTACATTGAAATATATTTCAAATAATTTTCCATGCATATATTTAAATATAATATTTTTTTATTTTTTCATAATTTCATTAAATAAATACAGAATTTCAAATTAGTATTCTTCCCCTATTATCAAATTTTCTCCCAATTGTTGAATAATTAAAAAATTATATTTTCATTTTGGTTATCAACGTTTCATTAAATTGCGCTTTTCATAAATATATAAATAAAATATAAATGCAAAATTCGAAAAATAAAATTTATTTTAACTCAACGAATTTTAATAACATTTGCAAATTATTTTTATTTGGAATATTTGCTCTCGCAATCATTCTCGTGCTGTTTCTATGGATACACCTTTTAATATTGAACTGGCTGGTTAATGTACATAAAAGAAGCAATTAATTTCTATATTCAAATAATAGACATTATTTATAAGAAATAATTAAATTCCAGTTACATTTAAAATACCAATTTTTTAATTTGTTTTAATTTTTCGTGTTTTAATTAATTAAAATTATGACTTGTAACATTGTTTCTTTTTAACAAATATTTTTTCTTAATAATTTTTCAATTCAATTAAGATTTCTAATATTTCAAATAGGCCTAGAATATTTTTTTGTCCAAAAGAATTTTGTCTAGAAAATAATTTTATTTTTAAACAAATACCGGAATATAAGAATTGTATTTCTCTTACTTCTTAAAGTTTTTGTATTATTAAATAAAGTACCACGAAAACGAATAATAATAAATTAAAATTTTAGAAGAACTTTATTTTCCAATTTCACCACCGATTATTTTTTTTACAGAATGAAAAATTCACTTGTAAAAGGCAATGAGGAAAATTTCGGAGTATCAAAAAACATCGATATATTACTGATTTATAGTCTTCAAGCTCTCTTTTTAATAAATTAAAATTTATTAGTAAAATTTTGTTATTCAATTTTGATCTTTTTTAAACATTTTCTTTATTTCAACACAGGAAAATAAATTCATCTATAGCCGTAATGAAAAATAGTGACAATACTAACGTCAGAACACAGCTTTTGAAATCTATATTTATTTACCAATAAAATATATAATTTTTTTGGTCACATTCGATCTGTTTTTTGATATTTTATTTATTTTCTTTTGGAAAAAAATCAAATCTATATATAAAAAAAAATTTTCGATGTTTGTCAAAATGAAAATTAATTAACTATTCATACTGTTTTCACATCGCGTGACCTAAAAAAATTGTCGTTATTGATACAAATCATGCATATACACTCGTAAATACGATCATAAAATTTCAAAATTTATTGAATTATAATAAAATTTTCTATAAATTTTAAATTAATCACTAAAAATAGGATCAAAATAAACGATTTAAATTTATTGATTTAAACGTTTTTAAATAAAAAATCGTTTTATTTATCAAATTTTATTTTGTATGCTCAATGATATCTTTGTTAGTATTAAATTTTTATTTTTAGGGAGCGTGTTTCTATTTGATTTTTTATACAGAATGCAACAGGTAAGTCAAAAGTCTTATCTAGTCTAAGTCCGTTTAGACAAGGGACAGCAGTTAATTCTTATTCTGGTATTGCAATCTCTATTAGAATGGCAGTTCATTAATTTCTTTTAATTAAAAAGTGATGTATAATGATAATTTTCACCGTCCTGTAAAGTAAAAGATATATACGGTAAACATTAGTAACCGTGGATCGGTGAATTATATCCAAGTGTAAATGATGGGGTACGCAATCATTAGAATTATTATTATTTGAATTATTTCGGTCGTCTTAGGCTTATATGATAGAACATTTATTGCTAAATTTAAATGTTCATTATTTTGTTCAAATTTATGTATGTTGGAACAGTTACTAATGGAGTCATAATTTAACTCGTCTAAATATCGCTCATATGACGAAACACGCTCCTTATGATTTAAAACTATATCTCGTTTCAATGACGATAAAACTCTTTACATAAAACAAGCATGGTCCATGTTTTGAACATTTACAATTGCTCTTTTATTTAATAAGGATGTTGGTGTTGGAATGAAACTATGGCCAGCTAATCTATTAATAGGGCAAAACTTTGTTAAAATGAAATCAGTAGTATGATTGGGGCCATCCAGACCAGGGGCCATCCAGGCCACATACCCCCCCTCCCCCCCCGGGAAAAAAAAATTTTTTTTTAAATAAAAGGTCAAGGTCAAGGTCATTTATTTTTTTAATTTAATTTTTTGTTTTAATTAAGTGATCCAGCGGGCTCCTACTTTTTTTCATCCCAAAAATTATTGTTCCCGCCAACAGATTTTATTGGACAATAGCTTATTTTGAAGCTTAGTGCAAGACCTTTAAGATGAGTTATAGTTTCCTATCATACGATGATTCATCACATTTTTAGAACAAAGACAATGACTCACCCAATGTCTCATCATATTTTTAGAACGATGCCTCTTATTTTTAGAATGATTACGTCATATTTTTAGAACGATGCCTCTTATTTTTAGAATGATGCCTAATATTTTTAGAATGATTACGTCATATTTTTAGAACGATGCCTAATATTTTTAGAATGATGCCTCTTATTTTTAGAATGATTACGTCATATTTTTAGAACGATGCCTAATATTTTTAGAATGATGCCTCTTATTTTTAGAATGATGCCTAATATTTTTAGAACTAATAATTTTGTTTTAATTATCGATTGCATAATAATTTAATTTTGTTTAAATCGTTGATTATATAATTTTGTTTAAATCATTGATTATATAATTTTTTGTTTTAATTATTGAATACGTAATAATATAATTTTGTTTAAATCGTTGATTACATATTATTATTTTTTTAATTTTCAATATTTTCTTTTAAAATATTAACGCACGCGCGGGAGTTATTATTATTATTATTATTATTGTTAATGAAAAATCTAAAATATGGTTTACACACACAACCCATCAACCATTATTATTATTATCAATATTAAAAACCTAAAATATTTTCTACACACACACACATGCACAACACATTAACCATTATTATTATTGCAAATATTAGTCAAAAATATAAAATATTTTTACACACATACACAACCCATTAAACTTTATTATTATTATGATTATTATTATATATAGTCAGAGTCTATCCGACAAGATATTCTGTCCCCCTATGGGTATTGCTCATATGGGTAATGGTCACAAGGGTACTACTCACACTCAACATGTCACAAGAGTTTTCGATCTTAAAGCATATTATGGTTTATTAAGGTTAGTAAATAAAACTTATCACACACACTTTAATATTTAAACGATAAAAAATCAAGACAAGAGAGGACAAGGCAAAGTGTATGCATTTAGTATTGCCAGGCCTAATGAGCAGTGACCAAATATCTGTGCCTGAAAGACACGGTGGATATTTGTTCGCGTCAACAAGGGTCGTCTGTGCCTCCCCAAGTGGGGTCAGAAGAACCTGGGCATTATAGCTTTCCGTACGGAACATTACGCCTAGCATGGGTAGTGAACTACCAGCACATTCGAAACGTATAATTTCAAAATACATGCGTCATTGGCACTATAACCAAATTAATTAATGTTTTCACTAACACAAATATATATTTACAGAGGCCTCCCACTAGTTGGATTACAACCGCCCACCACGTCGATCAGCTTGTAAATATATATTAATTAAGGGATAAAGAGGACCCACCCAACCCTATTATATTTAATTTACAAAAGGTTTCTCGCTCTTCTGCTGGTAATCTATCTCAAAATTATCATCTCCATCGAGCCATTTGATAGTGATTTCATGGAATACATCTTGCAAATTGGACGTATTTCTTAGTTTCTGTTGCTGCATCAACTATCATTGCTAAACTTTATATTGATTTAAAAGCAATTAACTTACCGGTGTTATCTTACATTTTATCGTCACATGTTTGATAAATTAAATTCTGCTTGACTATTAGCCAACTATTATTTGTGGTATACTTTTTCAATATCATTTCTTATCAATTGCCACCATAAAACACAGATACCTAAATATAATATATATATATATATATATTAAAGAATTAATTCATGTCTTACATTTGAAATAATATTCTTCAGGTATGACTAGTACTTTACAATGTCTAAAACATCGGTTTTTCCCCATTTTTCTTGACATTCGTTGAAAGAAAGTTTACATAATTTAAATCTGATAATTCATGGTGAAGGACACCCACAATCAGCTAATTCATTTAAAAAATCCGGAACTATAACTCCTTTAGTGTTTCACCATTTTGTCTGGTTCATCTTCCAAATAATCCAATAATTCATGTTTTAATAAGAAATCTCTAAATCCGGAACATAAGTCCTTTAGTGTTTCACCATTTTGTCTGGTTCATCTTCTTCATAATCATATAATTCATTTTCTTCATTACTAAGTAAAATAATTAAAATATTGTAGTAAATTCTTTATTTACTTACTTTATGGATACTAAAACGAAAGAAATAAAGTTATATGAAAAGTTTATTTAAATAATTTAAATTTAGTTATTTAAGCATATTTAAATATTAATATAGTATAATTTATATAATATTATAATATTATAATTTATGTATTCTAAATTTATTAATAAATACAGTATAATTTTATATAATATTATGTATTGTAAATTTAATATATCCTTCATTTAATTTTTTAAATTCAAAAATTTATAATGAAGATTCTTTGAATTAAAAAATATTCTGTTAGTATTTCCAGGCAGAAAACAACGAATTCAATAATTAAAATCTTAATTTTCATGTTGTTAGGGTTGTGGCCAGAAGTTAATCGCCATCTAATCGTTTGTTCTCAATTTTGCTCATTTTGTTCAAAACATTCAGGTGAGTTGTTATCTGGAAAGTTTCTTTTAGCTCAGCTTTGTTAAAACACTCACAGTATTCTTGAAAGATGTGACACTGGAAATAAATTAACAATGGGTGGTCATCCATACATGTTGTTGGTCTGAGCTGTCGATTTATTTGGAAATATGTATATTAAAAACATTTAAGTTATCATTCAGTAAAATAATATAGTATTTTTGAGTTAATTTATAAATAACAGTATTTTGATATATCAATAAAGACCATATACTCTGAGTTTATCCGACAAAATATTCTGTCCCCCTATGGGTATTGCTAGCAAGGGTACTGGTCACATTCAACTATTCGCAAGGGTATATTAATCATTTAGAAATTCTTAGGTAATTTAGTGAGATGATCAGAAATTCGTGAATATTTTAAATGTAACTTTACACTTATGTCGAGCGACTAATTTATCGGTTAACTTTTTAGACATTTAAAGCAAAAGGTAATTTATTCATCTAATGTTCGTTACAATAGTTAATAATATGAGAAAAACATGGTCATTATTCATTGATAATTTTAAATTCTTTATCATTTGGAGTAAATTTGTTTGAGGCAAAAATAATTAAAGGAGTCATAATAGAAATATGGTTATCATTTATCCAATTAAGGGGCTTATTAGTTAGAAATATATATTATAAAGTAACAATTATTTTCTAATTTAATGAGATGATCATTGGGCGTAGTATATCTTTGCGAGAAATTTAAGATGTTTGAGTAACCAAAACATGGATATTTTATGCCATCAATTTATAATTATTGGTTAATTTAGTCATTAAAATAATAATATAATAAGGTAATTTAGCAAAATATCATTTATCCATCCGATAACAATATTCCTTCAATAGATTAACTGATATTCAACCTATTTAATTTCTAGATATCTAATTAAAATTACAAGCAGTACCCATAGAGGGAGAAAATATGTTGTCGGATAAACTCAGAGTATATATAATAAAACGAATTAACAATAACTCCATCAAATTGAATCAGTCAAATTATCACAAATTTTAATAAAAAATCTTATTCTAAAATGGTAAGCAGCGTAAAATCGAAAGATAACACAGAGATAAAATTAACAATATTATTCTCAGGTGGTAAGAATATTTTATTTTTGAGTCTATTTTCCCTTTATTATCATTGATTACTTGGTGTTTTCATATATTAAAGTTAAGTGAATGCTTGATATGTGTTCTGACAACTTTGTTTCCTTCTTAACTTTGAGAGATCAGTAATGAGAGAAAGAGTATTGGTCGTAAAAGTACTGGTCGTAAAGGTACTGGTGTGTTTTATTTAGGCAAATATTTGGTTATTATTTGGCATTAAATTCATTGGTAATTTTTTAGAGTTAGCAGGATTTTACTAACATTTTTTGTGAATTTTATGTTAATTGAAAGAATATTTAAAAATTTTAAGGTTTTAGTGTTAATTCTAAGACAAATTTAAATAATTTCTTGATAATTTGCTATATTTTATTGACTTGTTTTTAAATTTAAAATAAAAATTAATTTTTAATGAGGTTAATAATTAGAGTTTTTTTTTTACAATAATCAAGTGATAGGATAAATTTTGATGATGATGACTTTGTAATGATATTGAATTTGACTAAATAATTTTTTCATATATTTTCTAAGAATATTTACACATTGATGAACTTTAAAATATTGAAAATCTAAAGTTGAAACCAGCTAGTTTTATCACGATGATGATATATTTGAAATCTACTTGAAAATTAATGTAAAATTTACTGAAATTTGTAATTTAGTTTGAAAGATATATCATTTTATAATGACTATAATTAGCTGAATCGATATATGTCATCTCTATTTAGGTAATTGATGGTGAATGTAGTGAAATATTTGTAGAAAATATTGATTTTAGTGAATTTTGATCTTTTAGTGAGCTCTTTGAATTTAGCTACTAAAATATTTCAATGGAAGAATGTTTTTAACAATTAAATAAAATTCATATTTTGAAGAATTTTCTATGGATTTTAAGATATATTAAAGGGCTCAAGTGGGTGAAATTATATTCGGTTGGATTTAGTGAAGGCTAAGATGGTAATATATACGATTTAAGGTGTTTAAAGAGGTAGAAATATTTGGTGAGGGATCGGTTAATGTTTTGAATATTTATATATTCTTATTGGTAAAATATCAAATTTTCAAAGGAAATAGTCAGCTATGAATAGTTCCTGTGAAATTATATCGTTTTAGAGGTTGTGATGAATGTTATTGCACAGTAATTTAGATTTATGTTTTACTTTAGAACCAGTTTTTATTAATTATCCACGGTTTTATTAATGGTTAATGAACATTACTTGGTTTTGACAATGAGAAATTTGAAATATTTAGAATTAATTGATATCAATGGTTATTGCATTAAATTATTTTATTTAAGAAGTTATTTTATTCATTGTGGGGATATCAGTGCCAAAACTAGAGAAATATTGACTTAAAAGAGTTGGAAAACAACTAAAGAAAAGTGATCTTTGAATGAAATTTATGATTTTAATTAGATATCTAGAAATTAAATAGGTTGAATATCAGTTAATCTATTGAAGGAATATTGTTATCGGATGGATAAATGATATTTTGCTAAATTACCTTATTATATTATTATTTTAATGACTAAATTAACCAATAATTATAAATTGATGGCATAAAATATCCATGTTTTGGTTACTCAAACATCTTAAATTTCTCGCAAAGATATACTACGCCCAATGATCATCTCATTAAATTAGAAAATAATTGTTACTTTATAATATATATTTCTAACTAATAAGCCCCTTAATTGGATAAATGATAACCATATTTCTATTATGACTCCTTTAATTATTTTTGCCTCAAACAAATTTACTCCAAATGATAAAGAATTTAAAATTATCAATGAATAATGACCATGTTTTTCTCATATTATTAACTATTGTAACGAACATTAGATGAATAAATTACCTTTTGCTTTAAATGTCTAAAAAGTTAACCGATAAATTAGTCGCTCGACATAAGTGTAAAGTTACATTTAAAATATTCACGAATTTCTGATCATCTCACTAAATTACCTAAGAATTTCTAAATGATTAATATACCCTTGCGAATAGTTGAATGTGACCAGTACCCTTGCTAGCAATACCCATAGGGGGACAGAATATTTTGTCGGATAAACTCAGAGTATATGGTCTTTATTGATATATCAAAATACTGTTATTTATAAATTAACTCAAAAATACTATATTATTTTACTGAATGATAACTTAAATGTTTTTAATATACATATTTCCAAATAAATCGACAGCTCAGACCAACAACATGAATGGATGACCACCCATTGTTAATTTATTTCCAGTGTCACATCTTTCAAGAATACCGTGAGTGTTTTAACAAAGCTGAGCTAAAAGAAACTTTCCAGATAACAACTCACCTGAATGTTTTGAACAAAATGAGCAAAATTGAGAACAAACGATTAGATGGCGATTAACTTCTGGCCACAACCCTAACAACATGAAAATTAAGATTTTAATTATTGAATTCGTTGTTTTCTGCCTGGAAATACTAACAGAATATTTTTTAATTCAAAGAATCTTCATTATAAATTTTTGAATTTAAAAAATTAAATGAAGGATATATTAAATTTACAATACATAATATTATATAAAATTATACTGTATTTATTAATAAATTTAGAATAGATAAATTATAATATTATAATATTATATAAATTATACTATATTAATGTTTAAATATGCTTAAATAACTAAATTTAAATTATTTAAATAAACTTTTCATATAACTTTATTTCTTTCGTTTTAGTATCCATAAAGTAAGTAAATAAAGAATTTACTACAATATTTTAATTATTTTACTTAGTAATGAAGAAAATGAATTATATGATTATGAAGAAGATGAACCAGACAAAATGGTGAAACACTAAAGGACTTATGTTCCGGATTTAGAGATTTCTTATTAAAACATGAATTATTGGATTATTTGGAAGATGAACCAGACAAAATGGTGAAACACTAAAGGAGTTATAGTTCCGGATTTTTTAAATGAATTAGCTGATTGTGGGTGTCCTTCACCATGAATTATCAGATTTAAATTATGTAAACTTTCTTTCAACGAATGTCAAGAAAAATGGGGAAAAACCGATGTTTTAGACATTGTAAAGTACTAGTCATACCTGAAGAATATTATTTCAAATGTAAGACATGAATTAATTCTTTAATATATATATATATATATATATATATATATATTTAGGTATCTGTGTTTTATGGTGGCAATTGATAAGAAATGATATTGAAAAAGTATACCACAAATAATAGTTGGCTAATAGTCAAGCAGAATTTAATTTATCAAACATGTGACGATAAAATGTAAGATAACATCGGTAAGTTAATTGCTTTTAAATCAATATAAAGTTTAGCAATGATAGTTGATGCAGCAACAGAAACTAAGAAATACGTCCAATTTGCAAGATGTATTCCATGAAATCACTATCAAATGGCTCGATGGAGATGATAATTTTGAGATAGATTACCAGCAGAAGAGCGAGAAACCTTTTGTAAATTAAATATAATAGGGTTGGGTGGGTCCTCTTTATCCCTTAATTAATATATATTTACAAGCTGATCGACGTGGTGGGCGGTTGTAATCCAACTAGTGGGAGGCCTCTGTAAATATATATTTGTGTTAGTGAAAACATTAATTAATTTGGTTATAGTGCCAATGACGCATGTATTTTGAAATTATACGTTTCGAATGTGCTGGTAGTTCACTACCCATGCTAGGCGTAATGTTCCGTACGGAAAGCTATAATGCCCAGGTTCTTCTGACCCCACTTGGGGGAGGCACAGACGACCCTTGTTGACGCGAACAAATATCCACCGTGTCTTTCAGGCACAGATATTTGGTCACTGCTCATTAGGCCTGGCAATACTAAATGCATACACTTTGCCTTGTCCTCTCTTGTCTTGATTTTTTATCGTTTAAATATTAAAGTGTGTGTGATAAGTTTTATTTACTAACCTTAATAAACCATAATATGCTTTAAGATCGAAAACTCTTGCGACATGTTGAGTGTGAGTAGTACCCTTGTGACCATTACCCATATGAGCAATACCCATAGGGGGACAGAATATCTTGTCGGATAGACTCTGACTATATATAATAATAATCATAATAATAATAATAAAGTTTAATGGGTTGTGTATGTGTGTAAAAATATTTTATATTTTTGACTAATATTTGCAATAATAATAATGGTTAATGTGTTGTGCATGTGTGTGTGTGTAGAAAATATTTTAGGTTTTTAATATTGATAATAATAATAATGGTTGATGGGTTGTGTGTGTAAACCATATTTTAGATTTTTCATTAACAATAATAATAATAATAATAATAACTCCCGCGCGTGCGTTAATATTTTAAAAGAAAATATTGAAAATTAAAAAAATAATAATATGTAATCAACGATTTAAACAAAATTATATTATTACGTATTCAATAATTAAAACAAAAAATTATATAATCAATGATTTAAACAAAATTATATAATCAACGATTTAAACAAAATTAAATTATTATGCAATCGATAATTAAATCAAAATTATTAGTTCTAAAAATATTAGGCATCTTTCTAAAAATAAGAGGCATCATTCTAAAAATATTAGGCATCGTTTTAAAAATATGACGTAATCATTCTAAAAATATTAGGCATCATTCTAAAAATATTAGGCATCGTTCTAAAAATATGACGTAATCATTCTAAAAATATTAGGCATCATTCTAAAAATAAGAGGCATCGTTCTAAAAATATTAGGCATCGTTCTAAAAATATGAGGCATCGTTCTAAAAATATGACGTAATCATTCTAAAAATATGAGGCATCGTTCTAAAAATATGACGTAATCATTCTAAAAATAAGAGGCATCGTTCTAAAAATATGACGTAATCATTCTAAAAATAAGAGTCATCGTTCTAAAAATATGATGAGACATTGGGTGAGTCATTGTCTTTGTTCTAAAAATGTGATGAATCATCGTATGATAGGAAACTATAACTCATCTTAAAGGTCTTGCACTAAGCTTCAAAATAAGCTATTGTCCAATAAAATCTGTTGGCGGGAACAATAATTTTTGGGATGAAAAAAAGTAGGAGCCCGCTGGATCACTTAATTAAAACAAAAAATTAAATTAAAAAAATAAATGACCTTGACCTTGACCTTTTATTTAAAAAAAAATTTTTTTTTCCCGGGGGGGAGGGGGGGTATGTGGCCTGAATGGCCCCTGGTCTGGATGGCCCCAATCATACTACTGAAATCAATTTCCTTAATTCTCCACCAGCTGCCTAAATAGGTAAATTTCAAGACCTTTCTATTTAACCTACTAACCCCAACTATAAGGAAATTATCGGAAAAATGGTAACACTATTTGAAAAGAAATTATTCCTAATTTACCCATAATTTTCAAACTGTATGAGAGCAAAAAACTGAACTCTTAGAGATCCCATTTTTCCTATTTCATAATTTAATTTTTTAAAATTTTATCTGTTAGGACTATTTGAATTAAATTTGTTTTAGAGCTCAAATCGATATTTTTACTCATCTCTTTTAAAATCAACTTCAATTTCTGGTTCATCATTTATATTGATAGAACCCCGTATCTGATTTATATCCGTAAGATCCTCATAGTCACTAATAACTATTGGTTCAAATTTAAAAATTTTATTAGGGATACACGGCTTGATATCTGCAGCAGGTCTTTTCAATTTTTAATTAATATGTGTTTTTTGTGGTAATATTTATGTTGTTTGTGATGTTAATTGTGTTATTATTCATGTTATTATTATTATTATTATTATTATTATTATTATTATTATTATTATTATTATTATTATTATTATTATTATTATTATTATTATTATTATTATTAATTAGGTTAATTTTACAATTACAGTATTGTCGATATAAACGACCTGTTAATTAAAAAAAAATTATTTATTATAATAATTAAAATATAAAAATAATGCATCTAATTACATAGTTGTTGTAAACTCTTAATTCTCTTATATATATATATATATATATATATATATATATATATATATATATATATATATATATATATATATATATATATATATATATATATATATATATATATATATATATATATATATATTTAATTATTTTCTAAAATTCTGTAGGTTTTAAATGAAAATTATTTTTAAAAAAGTTATTTTTCATTGTAAATTTATATAATTATTATATAATTAAACAAATAGTATCAAAATTTAAAAATTTATCAAGTTAATTACTCATAATTTCCTCTATATTTTAAGGAAATTATCTTCATTATCAGTGTACATTATAATCTGTGTCAAAGATTATATACAATAATGACGTAATAGTTATGATTTAATGGGTTAATAAATTCGTTGCTGATTAAAAAGTCATATACATTAAAGCGACTTCCTGTCATGAACATAGCCAATTGAAAGGCGCGAGTAATATTATTCTGTATAGAAAAATGTGTAAAAAGACAACTGAATTAAAAGATTTTTAATTTTTTACATAAAACTTTAATAATAAGTAAGAAAGAATTTTATGTGAGGCATTAGTGATTAAATCACAATTCCATATACCGTATATTTCGGCGTATAAGACGACCCTTAAAGTCAAAAAATAATCTTTACATAACCAATATTTCATAAGATACCGGGTGTTGCAATCTCTAGCCTAGGCTAAACAAACATGGTTTCGTTATTTAGCAGTCGTCTTATACAACCGATATATGATAAATCATAAAAATTTGCTCTAATTTTGTACCTCGTCTTATCTGACGGTCGCCTTATACGCCGAAATATACGGTAATTAACATTCAATCAGCCAAGAATTTATTAAGATCGTGTAATTAATAAACCATAACTATTACATCATTATTGTTTCCGTATATAAATCTTGACACAGATTATGATGTCAAACTGATGATGAGAAAAATTTCCTTGAAATATATTTCATTTGTTTGTGTTTTAGCGTTTTTATTAAAAATGAATCATCAATTTTTGATATTTATAAATAATAACAATAAAATAATGATATAATTTAAATTTTATAATTATAGGTTATAGCTAATAAAACTCAATAAACTATTTTTCAATGAATGTTGACTAAAATTTGTCAGCAATGTTTATAAATAAAACAAATTATTTTCATAGTACTCCGGTTTATTATTATAAAGCAAATGTCAAATTAAATTATGTCTCACTTGTTTGCTAAATTAAAAAATAAAATAACACAATGAAAATTGTTATTATGTCTAGAAACATTTAATAAAGTAAATGTAATTTCTTAATATATGACATTATATATATATATATAGATATGACGTGTTCTCCAAACACAAACCCGGGCCTAATATTATAAAATCTTTTGAAACGGAGATTTTACATTTGGGTCATTGTGTAAATATATATAGAAATAATATTATTTATTTTTTACATTTATAACATGAATATCATTAATTTTTTCTGTAAATAATGGATTTTATTATATAAAATATTAATATTGTGATAATATAGACAAACTACACAATAAGCGCGAAAATAATAGCTTGAAATATTCCATATAATAGCATTTTTATTGTACTTTAATGTCATTTTAAGCATTGCGTTGTATTTAAGGGACATGTATTATCATTTTGATATCCTTCACATTTTACACATAATAATTAATTTATATAAACGGAAATATTAACTAGAAGTTAAAATATTTAATAATTATGCTCACACTTGATTTTAAAAAAGAGTTTTAAATTAAGTAATTTTTCATGGGTTTTATAAATGAATAGTTAATTTAACGAAGTAAGTTAAATAACGTCAAATATTAAAAAATAAACAGGTTCTTTATTATTATTATTATAATCATTATTATTATTACTATTATTATTATTATTATTATTATTATTATTATTATTATTATTATTATTATTATTATTATTATTATTATTATTATTATTATTATTATTATTATTATTATTATTATTATTATTATTATTATTATTATTTGTTTTGAAGGTTTTGACCGGTTTGCATTGCCTGTTTTCCCTATTTGTAATGTATGCAGATTTTGACTCCATTTTACCTCGAGATGAAAAATATATCACCAAAAGCATATATTAATTTCTGCCGGATTACCACTGATCAATAATTTTACTAGAATATCAAGTTCTTATTAATTTTGGTGGACTAATGCGGAAAAGCTGAGAGATTGTTTAAATGCATTGGAAATACATAGCATGAAAACTGTACCAAGTAAAATCAAAATCTTTGATTATACATCAAATAATACAAAGTAAAGTACACATTACCGTGATTATAGATAAACACATATAATAAAAATGATAAAGACACGAAGTGTCAATCACCAACATAGTTAAATGAGAAACATTACATTCGAAAAATCTGCTAACTCGAAAAGAAAAGAATAATAAATACAAGAATGAATTAATAAAATCAAAAATTAAGAATGATTATTGGTTATTATCCATCGGACATAGTGCAGATTTTGCTACTTATAGCAGATTAAATTCGGAAATGGTGCATACATTTGAAGACATGACTATTGACAAATACCGATGTATGTTGAGAGAATATTAAACTTAGCATGAAATTGAAAACTATTCAAATAACACATAAAATCATTATTTATACTAAATTCTAAATGGTAATTTGCTATCGCTATTTCAAAATCTCAATTTTAATTTTTAAATTAGATTATTTTAATTCGTAGACATTATTTATTTAATTTGATAATTTATAATTAAAACAAGGAATTTGTAATTAAAATTGAATCATTGCTATTGCAAAATGAAATTGACGAATTTATTTCAAATATAAACACGTAGAAAAGGATTATTTACTATATCATCATTTAAATCTTTCATTTAATATTTTATTAAAAGAAAAATCAAAGACTAAATGAATACTTCTTTTGAAAATTATTATTCATAACAAAATTAAATTTGAAGGATTAAAATTTTATTAATTCAATTTTTATTTTTAAACTCTCTATATCAACTTCATTTTGTATGTATGTTTGAATGTTTGTATGAGCCACCCAAATCTGGCGACAACAAATTAACTCACTTCCCGTGATCGGATTTAGCTGAAATTTGGCAGATAGATTTGTCGCCGAGAACAATCCAGTCTTTCAAAATTCCAGATCGATCGAAGGTACTATAATTAACATTTTTGAAAAGTTTCAATTTTATTAATAATTTCAAAATAATAATAAAATTTTCCTTTCAAAGTAAATTCTTAACTAGGTGATTGTGCGTAATATTTATTCATTTTTGAATGTTTATTATGTTGTGGTTCAATGAAATAGGCCCAAAAGCAAAGTAAAAATCAATAAAAACATCAAATTCACAACAATAATTAAAAGTACAAAATATTAATTAAAAAATGTAAAAAATGAAAAATCGTATTAAAATTGTTTTGGACGGATGAGAACAATGAGATACAATCAAAAAAAATAAAATTAATGGAGGTCAACTGAAGGAAATAACTACAAGAAATTAAAATTAATTAAAATATTAGTTATTCAATAGAAAACCCGAGGTAATGCGAAACCCGAGCAGTGTAAAAAAACCTGAGTGATCAATCTAATTAGGTAAAGGCAACTGAAAGGCAAATTTAATTAGCTGACGGGAAATTAAATTCGGGCAGGTTGTCAAAAAAAAATAAATAAAAACAATTAGGTCGGCAAGTGGAAGTCCGGAGAAAAGATATCAAAATTAATTTGATGAGGAATTAATGCAATTATGGGATAGGTATAAAAGGTACACTGAAGTCAACAGAATTTCCAATTGATCGAAGAAAGAAAAGTGATAGTAAATTGAAAGGGATTAAAAACGAATTCAAAATCATTTTGAGTCTTAGCGTGCCAGAAAGGGAGATCTCCCGTTGGAAGATATATCCCTGCGCAAGATTGAAGTTGAAATTGAAAAGTGTGTAGAGTAAAATGAGTTACTTAAATTGTTTCATTAAAGTGTGTAATAAATAAAAGTGTAATTGTAATAACTTTGAATAAATATTATTGTGTTGGGTTGTTCGATTTGCTTTATAAAAGACATCAAGGAGTCAGACAGTGATACTGGCTTACACAAAATACCCAACAATTAATATTTGCTCTTGATGTATCCCCAACACTATTAAAAACTCATGTTTTGTTTACAGTTCTCAGAGGTGATATTACAATGTGCTTCTAGAAAACTGTTTGAAAAAATAGATTCCTGTGAATTGAGTATGGTTTTTTAAATGAATAAAAATAAGGTACATTTTAGACATTTAATACTTTTCTAATACAGCAAAGCTAAAGTTTCCATACAAGAAACAACTAAAACGTGTTATTTATGAAGAAGATAACTTTTGAAAATGATTCACTAGATTAAGAGCTACCAGATCGACCCGGCAGCCCATCCATTTCTAATATTAACCAAATCAAGGCCATGATCGAAAATAATTAACTCTATGCCACTTATGAATTAACAGAAAAACTAAAATTTTCAAAAACCATCATTCACAAACCCTTGGTAAATGCGGGTTACGTAAAATGCTATGATGTTGGGGATTCGCTCAAATTAAATGAGAAAAGTTTAATCCAAAATATTTCAATCTGTAATTTGGACTACACTTTTTTGGTCTATACTTTTTGAAACATTTGGTCCAAGAAGACGAAAAATGGATCATTTATAAAAGCTTTAAACTAAAAATAAAAAAAATCATCGATATATTACTGATTTATAGTTTTCAAACTCTCTTTTTAATAAATTCAATGGAAAAAATAATCAGTGGTGAAATTGGAAGAAAAAAAAAGTTCTTATAATATATAAACTTTTTTATTAGACAAAAAAATTCATTGCTAATTTATTGTGGGTGAAAATAGAAATAATTTATATTGTTAAAATAAAAATAAAATTTTTTTTCTCTCAAAAAAATAGAACACTGGGAATAATATTTGAACTTTGACAATTCCATTAAAAATGAGTATCAAGTCTCATAATATAATTAGGTTTCAAAAAATTATCCAAATGAAAATGATGAATTAATAAAATTAATAACATTCAAACTTCAACAAAATTTTAACTAAATAAATTTGGGATTTTCAATTTCAATTTAAATAAATTTTATATTTCTAAATTTTTTTTATAAAATGAAATTTTTTAATTAATTTATTTACTTCACAATTGGTTAAAATATAAATCAAGAAGTCATTATTTGTAGAAATGATGATATTTGCAAAAGAAAGAAGAAATAAAGTCTCTCACATGACTGAAACATATTTTGTGTCAAGTAAATGTTAAGTTCTTGTGGATTACATATCAACGCGCCGGTCCTAAAGCAACGAAAAAGAACTTTAGAAAGAATTAAAATCTTTCAAATATAATTTATATAATCAAATAAAATGTATATTTGTTGAGGACTTGAAAACTATTCCAACAATAAAAGAAATTTAATACCTTAATCAATCTTTCAAAAGAAATAGTCTAAAGAAATTAAGTATTTTTGTCGACCGAAAAATTCAGTTTCAAAGCTACAAGCTAGACACCATTTCATTAACCTTTCTTCATATTTAATGTTTAATAGTCTGCAAACATAAATATTACAAAGAAGCTTCATTTTTAAAGGTATTCCGCAGAATTTTGTAATATTTTTAACAGAAATTTAATGTGAAAAATTTTCATAATTTTTCACATTTCCCTGGTGAATAAGATTATTTTAAAAGAATGAAAAATGCAAATCAAAATGTGGAACCCAAATTTATAATTTTGCCTGTCACATGAAATTATTTCTATTCACCTTTGCAAATTTTATAATATTCATTAATTATATATCGGCAAAAAACCAAATTGAAACAGCTCATTTTATTACCTCCAATATTAATACAATGTATATTTACAAATTTCTTCGACAGCTCGACTTTTTCCATCATGCTCAAAACAAGTTGAATAGACATGATGATATTTATAGAAAATTAAATTAATTAAAAATATTACAATTGAACATGTTCTCAATATTTTTTGAAACTCAAAATAATGTCTTTCAACCCAAAACTCATCGTGAACCGCAAAATATCTGTTTTTTGAAACGGACCGGTGATAAAAAAAACTACAAATTACACTCTGCAATAAAAACTTATAATATTTATTCTCTGCTAATCACACACACACACACACACACACAAGTTCAGTTTCCCCTTTTTTCCGACTTATATTTTTAAGGTTTTCGTGAGAAAGGCTGCCCTTGAAAATATTTTGTCATTGAAAATAATTATTGCATATTTTAATAAACTCAATAATTTTAGTACTTATGTTCAATAGGCCTTGTTCTCAAACCACTGTCCATATATAACAAGGCATGTCTTCAATTGATGTGATGTTACACCCATTGCAAGTAAATTGATATACGAGATTAGAAAATAGGACAAGCAATGTCATGGACTTATTACTGAACAAATCATGAACATTATAAGAAATATAAATAATTTTAACATTGATACTTTTAATTTTTTAAATAAATTTTCTAAATTTCTTAAATTTCTTAATTTGATTTTGATTTAATCATTGACCATGAGGAAATTCAGATCAAATCATAAGATGAAGAAAGGAAATTGATTCTCTCAATACTTGCTTTTTATTTCAGTCATTGCAGAATATCCCCATTTGCAATGGTGCGAAGACGAAAAAGCAACAAAATCTTTGAGATTAACTTATAATATGCTTGGAAATTTTGAGGAAAATTTTAGCCAAAAATACTGTTATTTTAATTTCATAAACAACTAGTTTTCTTTCTTTCGATTATTGGAGTTCGTCTAGAATATGTGCCAATCGATAACGCGCAACAACTTTAAACAAATCCAAAATCAATAAATTAATTAAAATTTTGAAAAAATTAAAAATTTACGATTTTGAAAGAAACAAGTATGTATGAATAGCAAATGATAACACAAATACCAATACTTTCAATGAAAAAAATAATTTTCAAAAATTAAAAAATAATTAAAAACAAATAAATAATTTAGTAGCTATGTGGGTAATCCGAGTGATAAATTAAAAAATATTGAGATTAACCCTTTCTCTATAATCAATAAAAAGATGAACATTATAAGTTAAAAAATGTTAAAGGTTTACGGATGCAATTGTAAACAGTTTCTGGTGTCTCCAGAGGTGAATATGATTTTTCATACGCCATGTTTACAAGTTTGCAGATATATTTTCTGTGATTTAGCTAATTTGCAAATGATGTGATTTCCAGTGTCCCAGGGAAAGTATGCAATAGAGTTGAATCAGCAATATTGTATACTTACCTGGTGCGAATAGAAATCTTTGCGTCTCCTGCATAATACTGTTTATATTGTAATGTTCATATTAACAACGACAATCCATAAAAAACAATTTTAAAACATTTAAAACACACATATTCACTGCATTTTGCACATTAATTTTCGGATCCAATGACTTCTCAATAATTATTAAAATTTTTTAATAAAATTTTAAAATCACACATGCTATCTTATTGTATTCACTAATATTGGCTAATGCCTTCGGTCTATAATGTTCTCCGTCTCAGAGTATGTGGCATTACATCCATTACATGTAAATTGATAAACGAGATTAGAACACAATTCAATTTGGAGTTTTAAATTTATTAGATTTTTTTAATTTTTAGGCTAATGATTTATTATTTTAATTTTAAAATTTCTAATTTTATAAAAATATTTTTTATTAAGACAAGATATAACTAATAAATTTGTTCAAGAATCTATAATTCTATAGTTATTTTATCCTAACTGATAATGATAAAAAAACTGTCGAAATATATCATAAAACCAATATTTGAGTGGTGCTTTCTTATAAATTTTGAAATTTATTGATTTACTAACTTTAACTTTAAAATCTTTAAAATGCTATTCAATGCAAATTCTAATGCCAGACAAGTTTTCAGTTTATTTGACTTTCATAGGAACAATGTGGGATCTGGTAACAAATTTATAGTTTCATTTCTGATTGTGATTAAAGTAGAATGTAGTGAACCCACTGTAGCAAAGGGAGAATTCCGCACACCCCCTCAAACAGATCCACTTGTGAGAGGAAATTTTCAATATTCCATAAATTTACTTTTTTGATTTTACAGAAATCGTCACGTCGGATTTCAAAATTATATAACTCATTCTATTTGCAACAACCTACTCTACAAAATGTTTTCAATAATTTACCAGAAAAGAACTGACAAATTGTATTTTACAAAAATCTTCTAAACCGATTTCGAAGTTTTATAGCTCATCCGATATGTTTACACACTCTTCACAAAGTACTTCCAATAATTGACCAGAAAAGAATAAATCAAAAATAAATCAAAAAAATGATTTTTACATTTTATCAAAAACCTTCAAAGATTTATATGACGTTCGATTAGCAAAAATCTCTTCTAAGAGATGAAGTTTGTGAGGTTTTTCGATTTGAATGATCTCTAGAATTATGTAATTTATTTAGGGGATTCATTTTCCAGATATATTATTCATTTAAACAACTTAAAACATTTTCTACGTAATTTGTTAATATTATTTACAATTATTATTAAATTATTTGAATTTTATTAAATAAACATTAGAAAAATTATTAAATAATATTATTTACTAATTAACTTTAGAACTCATTAAAAAAAATTTGCAGATAAAAGCTTTGATAATTAGAGAAAACTTATATTCCATTAGCCTTTATTTTCGTTAAATCTTAATCTTACCTTATGGGAAATTCGCAAATATATCAGAATTTGTAAATTTTTCAGTCATTATAATATCGCAATATAAATATTTAATAATTGTAATTTGAATTCTTTTATTTAAAATTTTAAATATAATAAAAGTTTAACTAGTACAATTTTATTGACATAATATTTTAAATGAATAAAATAGAAATCGAAATTGAAAATATTTTATCAATTATGAAGAACAAGAGTTTTTAACCAAATTGAAGGTGACCAGAAAAAAATCTAGACGGGTTTGACAATATTTATATACTGAGAAAATTTTATCTTCACTGAATGTAAATAGTGTATTACATTAACGCTCTCAGTGCCATGTCAGTCATTTATGACTGACAGTGTTTTGGCACTCGCACCACAACAATATTTGGAAATTTTCTCTTAGATCCACAGTCTGTTTCAGATTTTTGCCTGACAATGCACTTTTTAACATACTCTGTGTCAGCTCGATTTGTCTGACAGAGACTTTTTTTAAAATAAACTTGCCAGGTCAATGTGTCTGACAATAACATGTTAAAAGTAAAATTAAAACACAAATCTACATTTTTTCAACAGTATCTTTGAGCAGTTATTACTTATTTACAAATATTTAACGGAAGTAAAAAAACAATAAATGATAAAACCAAATTTTATTTCACGGATATATTTTCACGGAACATCTTTGCTTGCTAAGGTGATAGCGTAACACACGGCAACTATTCGTTCACTTAAACAAATTCGAATTTCGTTTCCTCCATCAAATCCGCGAAGACTACACTTTACACCAGCCATGGCCAACCGGTGGCCCGCGAAGTGTTTTAATGTGGCCCGGACACAATTTTAAACATCAAATCAATAATTGTCTTTTTTAGAATTCATATTCGAATTAAGCATGTTTTTAATTTAAAAAATTGATTCTAAGTTTACTTGAATCGTAAAAACGAGTTATATTTATTTAAATTAATTTATTGTGCCCGTGATAGTATTTTTCCGAAAATTTGGCCCTTTGATTGATTTGGGTTGGCCACCACTGCTTTACACTGTGCATATCAACAAGTTTCCCCTGTGCAATTAGGTCTAAAATAAATAATTAGGTGAGCTCTCTAACTTAGGAAAACTGCTCGATCAAACTTCTCTTTATTATTTTGATTGCCTATAAAAAGCCTTAAGTATTGATGTTTCTAAGCTTTCTTCGTTTTTGATTGTAGCTAATCAAATATTTATCTTTTTTAATACAATTGTCTCATAGGTATTTTATAGGAGTTATGAGAGCTCATCGAATCATTTATTACTTGATTAAGCGATAACATAAAAGCAGCACAATATACGATCAATATTGACAAATTATTATTTAACAATATATTACAATACTGCACTGATATACAGGTTCATGCAATCATCGATATCTGCTTATTTACACCCGCACTAAAGCGATTGGGTGGATCACTGTAGGCTGGTCTCTCAGATTCCGTCAAGATTCCGGTTCCAAACAGACCAAATTCCACATGGAACGACAGTGCTTAGACAGTAAAACGACATCTTCAACTTGTTAATCCCTTAATCGTTTCTTTTTTTTGAGAATTGCATGTCAATTCTGATACTTAAATTTGAAAATTATTTTTAAAACTTTTTTTATACAATTAGAATAATATATTACACATTTCTACACATCATCAATGGATATCAATAGAACGTTTTAGTAATTCTTCCTGGTGTGATATATATTTAATACAAATGAAAATTTCTTTTACTATACGATAGTCCTTGTCTTAAAGTCGAAATTCTTTTCATTTGTATTAAATATATTATTTGCAGCAAAAGGCTTAAATTATCATTTAATTGTTTAAAATTTAATTAATGCTGCTATCAAGAAATCATCATTTTATACTAATAATATTTTTACCGCATTAAAAGTGAAGCAAGAATTTATCAGTTTATAATAATTATTTACTAAGCTTATACTCTAGTTACTATTGTTTTGTAAGAGAAATGTGTTAGGCGGAAATATTTTCACAGCTTACTAATTTTGTACAAGAGAACGAAATTACTTTAAGTGAAAGTTTCAAAATAACAATGACCACACATTTAACAAATTTTTAATTAAACTTCAAACAATATTTTCTTTGTATGGGCCAAAAGGAATACAACAAAATGCTTTAACTTATCAATTTATTGAACAAGCCGGAATTTCAAGTATTTTAAAGGAAAAACTAATGAGACTTTCCGTCCATACCACATTGAAATTCTAAGATGTTTCAGCCTTTTGGCAAAAAAACCAAAAATGAGTATAGTGAATTAGGAAATGCGGCCCTGTGCTAACGGATTTAAAAAATGAAATTAGAAATAGGTTGTGTCCCGAAAATGATATAATTTTAGCTTAAAGCAACATCAAGCCAAGAATAGATATTTTAGTTGCATCCAAACATGCTCATTGCAGCTATTAATTTTTTTTATTATATAGATATATGTAGTATAAAGAAAAACTAATAAAACATATTGTTAGTTTAAATTCACTTGAAAAAGGCAGTGCCGAAAATTTGTGAAAATCAAAAACATCGATATATTACTGATTTATAGGCAAGCTTTTTTAATAAATATAATGTCAATGGAAAAGAAATTAGTGGTGAAAATTGAAAAAAAGTTCTTATTATAATATTATAATAATATAATAATAACATAATAATAATAATAAAATTAATGTTTTATCCACTTGTACGTGTTTAAAATCTTAATGGGGTACTTAAAAATTAAATAAATAACGAAAGGGTACTCAGTGCAAAAAGTTTGAGAAACACTGCTCTAGTATGACATAACTTGTTACTCAGTAATTACAAAAACTAAAATTTTATCATTTCTTTTATTTTTTTAAAATATTAATATTTAATTAGAATAATAGTGGATTTTGCAAGATTCAACCGTGACTAATATATTAAAAACTTTGATTGAAAATTATAAATAATTCTTATTTGATCCATAAATTTGTTCTTTAGACAAAATTTTCCTGCCTCTTTAAATAATTTTTAGTTAGGCAATGATGTTTTCCTGTGTATAATGCAAATTTAGGAGGTCAATTAGTAGGGAGTCCAGACTAAAAGATTTATGGCTTAGATAATTAATTTTCTCTTTCGAATTAAAGATCAATGAAGTTTTAAAAATAAATTAAAAATTTCACATTTAATGAGATTTTTAATCGAAGAAGTCATTTGATAATGGTTTTGCAGATTAACATGCAGCTGTGTTAAAAGAACTGCAAACGCAATGAAATAGAATGACCTAATTGAAAAAGAATGCGAATCAAAGCTGGCTGAAGTGAGGACTCGCGTTAAATCACACGATCCAGTCAAGGGAAGTTGGATGGTAACTAACAGTAATTGCTGGATTCTGTGGCGTGATGCGAGTAGACATGTGTTAGGAGTAGTGCTTTTAATAAATAGCGATGTTGTGGAAGATGTGTCGTGGCTCTAAAAAGGCGACGATCATTTCAATATAAATGTTGTGTAACTGGATGCGGTGCTAAAGGCAATGTAATAGGGTATTTAAAAATAAAATTGATGGTGGATTCAGCCACGGTAGTAAGCTGATAGAAAACAGTACTTAATAATGAAATCAAATTACATGTTCATGGAATTTCTGAAACCCTAGTTAGACTTTGCTTGGGAATCTTCAAGGAAATCATTGCTGATGGTAGTATGCCTATTTCTGTACGTTTGATGAAGTCAGCAAAGAACCAAACAAATGCCCTAGGTTCTATGAATCGGTTTTATGAATCCATAAAATAAAAATATAAACAATTATTAATACAAATTCTTTGCTTGAAATATTCTAAGAAATGAAAAAGAAACAAAATTTACGCACATGCTAAAAATGAGATTTTAGCTTTTAGATTTCATGTAACGTCTGCAATTTTATTCATTACAAAAGAAGATTCAATTTCGTTTTAGGAATTTGAATGATAAAAATTAAAATGATTCAATCTAAACAGGTAAATTTTGATTTTTATCAAGATTTTTAAGCTTTTAATTTTTATGAAGGCTTAATAATAAAAGATTTTCTAAAGGTTGATGAACAAGGATTCTTGACTTATAAACTATATTCAAGCTTTCATTTGTCTTCATTCTGTAAAAGATCAGAAATAAATTATATGCAACACAGATTTTCGGCTTTGCCTTTATCAAGTATTATATTTAAGTCATAATTTTGATTTGGGCTAACGGAACTTCATAATAAAATAAATTTCAAAATTATTATATTATAATTAATTTGATGTATGAATGCTAACTAATTTACACCAAAGGGCAATTGAAGACGGGTAAAGTAACATTGATCTAAAGATTAATAATATAAATAAAACCTATCTATAATAAATGTATGCCATAGCCAAAAGTGACATTTAATTAAATTCATGACATTAAATAATGTCTTACACTATAGACGGATAAAGAAATTCACTGTTGGAAGAAAAATAGATACCTGCACACAAAATCTACATAATAAAAATACACACAAAAGGACTTTAATCAAACTCCTGGACATTTAATAAACTCCAAACTTTTAATTTTAAAGCAATTAAATATGAATACATATAAGAATATTTCTTATGCTAACCTATTTTTAAACTTCACCGACAGTGTATTTAGTAAAATTAAAAATGGAGAAAGGGCAAAGGTTTTCTCTGCTCATAAATTTAGCAGAATGATATATTTCCTGCCATGTGCAAAGCAGTTAATTTAGAACTCAAAAAACCAGATTATAGTAATTTGAGAAATTACTATCATCACATTGAAAGTTTATATCCTAAATGTATGATGAAATAAGGCATTTTAGGAGAAATGTGAAGTTTTTGTCCATGTTAAAATAAATATATAAATGTCTTAACTCTTTTATAATAAAATCTAAAAAATATTTAAAAATATTCATATTAAATATAAAAGAAAATAAATCATTTAATTACATAGAATTTAACATTACAAATCACCGTTAATATTAAAATTAACACAAAGCGCAATTGACTGAATTTTATTTATTGTCCATCTAGCCATTACCAATTGCACATTGGTGTATAATTGCAACTCTGTTGAATTATTTGATACATGCTTTAGTATGATTTATGTATTCTATTTTATTAAAATAAGACGTATATGTATATTTTAATTTATAAAATTGTTATCAAGTATATACGTCGTATTTTATGTATATTATGATAAAAACAATTACTTAACACTGAAGATATAGTTCTAACCAAGATCTATAAGCAAAATTAATTTTTTTAAATAAGGGCTTGTAAAATAATTTGTTAATAAATTCAAAAACTGGGGCAATTTGACTTTTAAACTCTATTGTTAGGGACATAGAGCATAACATCAGGAGAAGCACTATATTAAACAGTACGATTTATTTGTATTTTTATTTATAAGTAGAAATAAGATTATTAATAAAATGAGAAATAAATTGTTGAGTTATTGAGTTGGTGATAAATTTAAATGTTACTATGACTCAAAGCGTGTCTTTATACGATCCACAAATAACACTTGACAACAGAAATCTCTATTGATAATCACAAATAAACTTTCACTTTACACTGACAATCAATTCAACACTCTGCTTGGTGACTATACAATGCTTATTACAACACTCAGTGAAGAATAGCACTTGTGTATATCACTGGATTAAAGATCACAAATTACTGATTGGTATATCAACTGGGACTTTAGGCTGGCTGTTTTCTTTGACCTTCTTCACAAATTTATTCAAATAATCAAGTAACTTCTTTTCGTTTAATTTTTTAACAAATTCTTTTATTCAAATCTTTTCCAACAATTATTCTTCACAATTATTTTCTTTACAATTCTTTTTCACAATCGTTTCTCCAACAACATTTCGTCCGACGTTGTCTAATTTTTTCCAGTAATTTTATCTCTCAAATTGTCTCAATTTTTGTTCCCACTTTTCCAAATTTGTTCTCTCTTCGTGTCCACCAGTTTTCCTTTATATAGTTTGCTTTTCATGCGACACTCAAGATAATCAAGTGTTTTTCCACTTTCTTTCTCCTGTTTTCACCTACTGTTCCATTTTTATCTCTGACGGCTGTCAAGTTCTTTTCCCTTTTCCTTTTTTGACCGCCTTCTTCCAGCAATTGTCGACTATAAGAATTATTCCAGGCTGTCAAGATAAGAATATTGTTGTTTTCCCTTTTTCCTGATTTTAAAATTCCTTTTCCTTTTTGTATTAATTAATTAGTACTGACGTTGGTTTTTATTTTCATGTTTGATTCCTTTAATTTCCTTTATCTTTCTCATTTTTAATTTTTTTTACTTCCGTTTTCTTTTCTGAGTTCCCATAGATGACGATTTTTGTCATGGCGATCTTCCCTAGGTAATTTTATTTATTTATTTATAAATTGTTATTAAGTTCAGTTCAAATTTACACGAATAAAAAGAGCAATAAAAAATAATGTTTTAATATTAGTCGAAATTTTTATTAAAAACATCTAGAATTTTAAAAATACATTATTGTATTCCAATGGCGTTAATATTTTTAATTTTTAATTTTGGCTTTCGGATGACTTACTGAATAAAATAAAGGTTTTATAGTGATATTCAATAGCACACCAGTTTTGAACTTATTTTGCTCTCAACGATACCATGTAATTAATTTGATCCAATCTGCGATCAAACCCACTAACTTTGTGATCAGACTCTAAGATTTAACACACTGTCACAATGACACTTCAAATATCACAATTTTTGTAATGGTCTTAATAATACATTTAATATCTTTAGTAGGTAGATGTTAGGCTTCTGGGGCAGTAGCACGCTGCAGCGGTACCCCTCCCTCTCTCCCTAGTGGTTCAGCGGGAAACAGCGTTTTTCCATTGCTACAGTGTGCTACAGGGTTTTCAATTGCTCCAGAGGGCCATAGGGTATTTTTTTCAAAGTAAAACTATAGTGATGGGGTATTTTTGACCTCCGGGAATTTTCGAATACGAAATCCAGCTCTAATTAAAAAGTCAAAGTATTTTAAGGTCTCTAAATTTTTTGTACTAAATTTAGATTCTCGTTAAAAAATTATATTTATTTTATAGGTCTCAGAGATTTATGTTAAGATATTTTGAAGAATCGAGGTCTTATCAGAAATTATGGTAAAAATTAAAAATTAAGTAAATTAAAGTATTAATTTTTAAATAATTAAAATAATAATTAAGCAAAGTAATAATTAAAATTAAGTAAATTAAAGTAATAGTTTAAAATTTATGGTAAGTAAGGTTTCTGAAAAACGGCAATTTTAGAAAACGACCGTTTTTCGTTTTTTCAATTTTAAAAACGGGACGGAACGGTCGTTTTCAGTTTTGGAGAAATGAATTTTCCTTGAAATTTTTAACACAAAATATTTTTAAATCACTTTATTTAATCAATTTTTCTTATTAAATTTTCCCTAATAAAATTTCAAAAAAACTAGAGCATTGAGAGATGCATCTGATAAACGCGAGCGTATTTTAGTGCAAAAATTTGTGCATGTTGAAAAACTCTTTCAACATCTGTTGAAGTCGGTTTAATACACAAAATTACATCCTCAAGTTTCTGAAATTTTCTGTTCGATGTCCTGTGTTTTTATAAAGAACGAATTCTTGTTTCAACAACTTGAATTTGTCAGTATTGCGTATGGTATTGTTCACGATGTCCTTTTATAGTAGCTCATTCAACTCGTGAAGCGATAATTCGGTAGTTTCTTCTTGAGATGTTTGTTCTTGACATCCAGTATCATTCTCATTTGGACCAAATAAGCAAGTGAAGAGCTTTCCTACTTAAATCATTGTGTTACGTGTTGGTACCATGTTGGGATCCTTTAAACTTCGTAATAAATCCATCGTGATTACATCATGATTCCATCGTTCAGACTCTTTTTTTAAAATTTCTGAGAAGATCCACTTTTATTGTACTATTCATGCCGGCAAGCTTGCGATAAATAAGATCAATGGTGGTGACTGCAGTCTGTAGCGTTGAATCTTCTGCTTAATACTTCAACGGTCAGTTTTGTTGGAATCATCGTAGCTAGCAAAACCTTGAGCGCGTAAAATATCGATCATATAACTCGCGGTGAGATCCTTTAAGGTTTCTTCGAGTGCTTTTTCGGTCTCAATGAATGGCTGAAGGAGCTCTGGTATTGAATTCCAGCGATGCTTTACGTCAAAATGCAGTTCTACCTCTTTGTACTTCACTACTTTCCTGGCATGTTTGAGAAGTTCATTGTATTGAATTTCTTCGTTCGTATTACTATCGATCATTTCAAAGTCAGTTCCGTCGAATTCATCATTTTTAACAATTAATGCATCATCAAAATCATTTTGCTTTTTGAAGAGTACTGGTGGCATGAAAGGCAAGATTAAAGCAAAATTGGCCAATAACGTCCAGGAGCCTTATGTACATTTTGTTAACGGCGGTACCATCTTGAGTTGAAGCAACGAAGTCACCCTCAGGATTAATTACAAATGACATCAAATGCTACTTGATAGAATCGAACATGTCCTCGGCAGGGCAAGATCCCAAAATACGGATAATTCAGGTTTCACATGTCTTTTTCTCTATGCTATCGTGTAAGTTGATTCCGTTAAAGCGCCGGACACGAATCGTAGTATACTCGTCGACCGTCATGCTAAATTTAACTTCCTTCTGCATCATCGAGTGAATTTTAGTCTCCATTTTTCTCTCTTCTCTTTGTAATGGGCAAGCAAAAGTTTCATCACATCAGACTTGTTTGCCGGTAGTTTGAGTCCATCTCGTTGAATCAATTTACGGATATAGCTATTTCGCGTTATTGCTCTAATGGAAATTCCGTTGGTTTCAAGATCAGAAATAATTTCCTTCAGCAATTATTTTGGCATGAAATCCAATAATGTCTGGTTTCTTTGGGGTGGGTTCTTCATTTGATTGTTCATTAATCTCGCTAATGATGCCATGTGTTTTTTTGAGATGTGTCATTTCAAATTCACAGATACCTTCCGAAAAATTGAGCTCACACTTTGTTATTGCAGTTTTCAACCCTTTTTTAATTATTTTAATATTTACATTTTTTATTTGTTTGCGTTAATGAAAAAAACGGAAAATATTTTTTGAAAAAATAGCTAAAAATAAGAACTGCTAAAATTCTAAAAGCACACGCTGATCTTTTTCGAGTTCGATTTAAATAAAAGAGCGAAAAAGATTTTAAAAAAATTACGCTTCTATTGCAGAATTTATTTATTTGTAAAAATAAATAACGGCTTTCTAAAAACAGCCGTTTTCTGTTTTCAATTTTCATCAATTTTCCGTTTTCGTTAACGGCACCAAAAACCCTAATGATAAGGTATTTTGAAGAATCGACGTCCACGGAGAATTTTAAAAAAGCAAATAAATTTTTATGAAATAAATTTTTGTGAATAATAATAATAATAATAATAGTAAAACAGATCAAAATAAAAATTTTATCTTAAGAATTTATTAGAAAAATTTATTTAAAAAGTTCAATTTAAAATATTTGAACAAAAATTCTATAGAAAATTTTATTTTAAAAATTCTAAAAAAAATTTCTATTATAAAAATTACACTAGAAAGTTCTCAGGCTCAACTAGCCTGTCTTAAATAAATCGTTTTGACTATCATTTAAATTTTTTTTTAATTTTTGTTCTCATTTATAATTATAATTAAACTTTTCAAAAATTGTAAAATAATTATAAATCTGATATTTTAAAGAACTTGAAAATTTTGAAGCACACTTCAAATTCATTGAATATTTTTAAAATATATTAATTGAAAAAATTTGGAAAAAATATATGTCTGCTAATTAATTTTTCCAATTAATTTCATTTTATTCTGCCATGACGGGTGTAACTTAATGTTAAGATTTCCACTTTAATAAAGTACTGGTATTCAAAAATGTGATATTGCTTTAGTTTCGGTTTTGTGAATGTAAATAATTATTCAGTCAAAGTATTTCATTATCCAATTAAAACAATATTTCATGGAAATTATGGAACTTCATTATTGGAAAATATATATAAAATATTAAATCACATAAAAATAATATTGAACAATTTTATTAAAATCATATTCAGTGAAAAAAAATTTTTATTAATTTTCTTGAAATTTGTTATCTTTATTAATTATTTAATAAATGCAAATGGCAGTCAAACCATTTTTTACTTGGCGACTCTTTTAATGCAATCAAATATATTTTCGACACAAAGCATAAATGCAAAATTAAGAATACGAATTAATTCTAAAATTAAAAAAAAATAATCTACTAGAAAACAATGTTTTAGTATACATACGAATAGAACTTTCACATTCTAATAAAAAAGCCAAATATGCATATTAATGAGCTGAATGTTGTTGTTTACTTTTGATTAAAGAAATAAATATTGGAAGAATATTTAATACTGCAAAACGTACAGCTTCTTCAACATTTTGCAGAGTTAACCAATTGTTTGTTTTATAAATGCTAATGCTGAAAATTCCAATTTGATTAAATATGTAGTACAAAATGTTAACAGTATGTTTAGAGACATTTCAGACAGTTTGGAAATTTTGTCCTAATACCCGGTGATAAATTGCCAGCGTAGATTCTGCCAAATCCATCGTGAATTATATTAGAAGCTGCTAACACATCTGCTAACACAATTATTTTTTAAATCCGGATCAAAAGTTAACGTCATAATTCCAAGTATTTATTTAATCAAAAATTGTATAATTTTCAACCAAATTTTCAGCATTGAATAAAATATTTTCAAAACCATTTATTAAAATTTCGATATTTAAAATATATTTATTAAAAAATTATTCACTAAAAAAACTTCTTTAAAAAAAAGCTTGTTTAAATTTTTCAATTTAAGAAATTTAATTTAAAAATTATTTTTAAAAGTTATTTTAAATAGTCAATTATTTATCATTTAAAATTATCTTAATAAATCATTGAAATATTTAATTCTCAGCTGAAAACACCTCACAAATTAGAACATCAATTTTGTTTTTGAGCGTTTCTGTCGTCTTTTTAATAATCAATTTCAAATACTTTTCTGCTTCATTAGTCGGTTCAGTCATCCATTGATCTGTTTTAATTGATAAATCTTCTTCAGCCTCTTCTATTTCAGAAAATACAGATTCGGGTGCAATTTATTCATGTTTTACTGGGATATTGTTTGAATTTCATCGTCTTTGCTGCATGAGTATTCAATTAAACCTTTTATGTCAATATTTATTTGATTGTTATTGTTAAGATATGTTCTCAGATGTTACAAGTTATATATCTATATATGTAATTGTTTAGGTGTGTGATAGAGAAGTTTGTAGAACCTGATAGAGTCACCAATGAAAAGTGTCGGGACAATCGGGGTGCCTGTATGTCGGGTATTTATATACAATTTATGACAAACGAGATAAATGTTAACTTTCTGAGAAAAAATATAAATAATAAAACTTAATTTAACTGACTGAACTTTTATTAAAACCAAAATTAAAGACCTTGTTTTGCCAAGGACACAGTTCAATGAAGGTTCGAATAGAATAGTCTCAGATTTGAACAATTTAGTATTTAATATTTCTGATCTTTCTTCGTCTTGATCTTTGTTGAGTCGACCGGAATAATCTACAGATTTGAAAAATTTAGTATTTAATTTTCTTGATCTTTTTTCTTCTAGATCTTTAATGGTTCGACTGGAATAGTCTATGGATTTGAACAATTTAGTATTTAATGTTTCTGATCAGTTTACGGATTTGAGCAATTTGGTGTTTAATATTTGTGATTTTTCTTAGCTTTTTTATAGATTTTTTTTCGAATTTTTAATTTGTCATTGTACTATAGCGATAATTTACTATAGTTTTTTTTAACATTTCATTTCCCTGAAACTACGGAAACGAAAAAGGTCGTGATTAAAAAACCTAATTGAGGTTTTGTTGAAAACTATAATAACAATAAAAATATAACAATCTTATAGTTTTCCCTTTCTAATTGTTATGATTCTTCACATTTTAAAATTAAATCCCGTAACCAAACTTCATATTTCATCATATAATCATTATATTCTGCAATTATATTCCTTTATAACTAATTCCATTAAACAATTTTAGAAGTAAGTTTCAAATAAATTTTCAACGTTCAAAACATTTTATTTAAAAACAATTAGAAAAAAATCTTTAATTTGCAAAATACGTACGAAAAAATTCCTTTCAAACAAAAAACTCTACTTCCAGATAAAACCATTTAATAAGTCAATTAATAAAAAATACTAAAATTCAAAATACATTGTCCGCGTCAGTGTGCCCACACATAGATAAATACAATTTCAAAAACAACGCGCACACAGACGCGATAATTAACCCCAGGATTGACCACATAGTCAAATTTTTAAACCTATGCCACTTTAAGACTAGGCGAATTTTAATATTTAATATTAAATTATAATAAAATTAAAAAATTTTCGTAAGTAATGTTAGAAAAAGACATAGTTTCACAGAAATATTTATTCACTACAAAAATCTAAACGTAACACACAATCGTTATACTATTTATAGTACATTGAATTGCGTAATCTACAAAAGGGAGAATTATTAGTTTAAGTGATACTGTTGACACAGAAGACAAACATACTTACTTAATTTAGTTATACAAACATTCCCGCATCATTCAATAGATATAAAGGTCTAGTGACCTGGTTATGTAAGTAATTCTTTGGAAATTATTATATCATCTTACATCCCCCTCCATTTAAAACTTTTGATCCATTCTACATTTCGAATTATTTCTTTGCCTTGCTTATTCTTTAGAACATAGCTTCTGTCATGTCGTTTTCCAGTTATTTCATAAGGCCCTTCATAACGTTCATCCATCTTTCTAGTATTTTCTTTTTTAACCAATACTTGGTCTCCAACTTCAAAATTCCTATAATTTTGTGTAATTAAATTCTTTTCTATGTTTTGTTTATGTTTAATTCCCTCCACGATCTCCCTTCTCCGATTATTAGCATCATTATTTTGTATATCCAAATTCTCTTTTTCCATCCATTGTCTACAAATATTCCGCCCAAATATTATTTCAGAGGGCGAAAATCCGGTTGTCTGCTGTATCGTAGCATTTAACATAAATTCCACATCTGGCAATATTTCTGCCCAATCTTTATGCCGTTTGTCTTTTAACGTAATTGCAATTGCATCCCTTATAGTTCTAAATTGCCTCTCAACTAAACCGTTTGTACTATGATGATATGGGCTTGAATATATTATTGTAATATGATGCGTTTTCAACACTTCTAAAAGGAGTTGAGATTCAAATGTTTTTCCTCTATCGGAGTGAATTATTTTAGGGGCACCAAATTTCAAAATCCAATTTTCTCTTAAAATCTTTGCCGTCGTCTTTTCATCCTGATGAGCAACTGCCGTCAATGATATATACCTACTGAATTGATCAATTATAGCTAAAATATATTGTTTTCCATGAATTGTTTTCTTAAATGGTCCACAGAAATCAATAAATATCTCTTTGAAAACTTCATCTGTACTCTGTTTAATCAGCGGTTCTTTTGTTCGTCTTGTCCACGTCTTCCGTTTCTGACACTGTTCACAATTTTCAATCACTCTTCTAACTTCATTTTCACTAATTTTCATTTTCATATTTTTCCGTGCATATTCGTAAATTTTTTTTACCCCTGCGTGACATAAGTCTTTATGTATATTAAAAATTACACCTTCATTATTTACTTTTATTTCTTGGTCCATATTTTCTATGGCCAATATTTTAGTTTTATTTTTATCTACCTTGGCGTTTTCATGAACTGTTTGGCACTGACTACATGAAGTACAGTCTTTCCTTGATAGGGCATCTGCGTTAGCATGCAATTCTCCTTTTCTGTATTCTAATTTGATATCTAGCCCACTTAAATAGTTAATCCATGTCTGGAATTGTGCTGTAATTGGCTTTTTTGTATTTATCATAAAGGTTATAGCTTTATGATCGGTTCTTAAAGTAAATCTTTTTCCATATAGATAGTGTTTGAAATGCTGAGTAAAATGATAGATTGCAAGCAATTCCTTTCGCGTAATGCAGTAACCGATTTCGTGCTTATTCATTGTCTTTGATCCATATGCAATAACTTGTTCTTGTCCATTACTACTCAACTGCGAAAGCACTCCCCCAATCGTATCGAAACTAGCATCTGTATCTAAAATAAAGGTTTTTCGTAAATCCGGAAATCCTAGTACTGGGGTAGACGTTAACGCTTTCTTTAGCGTGTTGAAATTTGTTTCACATTCTTCAGTCCATATAAGTTTATCTTTGTTAGACCCACATAACCTTTCTAATGGTCTTGCATACTTGGCGTAATCTTTAACAAATTTTCGATAATAATTTGTTAAGCCTAGAAAGCTTCTTAAACGTTTAATACATTTTGGTTTTTCATATTCTTGCATTGCTTTTATCTTTTCATAATCTGTCTTAATACCATTTTTATTTATAATGTGTCCCAAAAATTTTATTTCTAGTTTGTTAAAACAACATTTTTCTAAGCTTATTTTCAAACCAGCCTCTTGAATCTTTCGAAAAACTCTTTCTAGTCTTTTTTTATGTTCGATTTCATTATCTGCAAATATAAGGATATCGTCTAAATAAACAATTGCTTCTCTCCAATTAAGATCACCCAAAACTTGAGTCATTAATTTTTGAAAAGTTGCTGGAGCAGCTGCAATTCCAAAAGGCATTTGGTTAAAACAATATTGACCATCTTTTGTTGAAAATGCAATCTTTAATTTTGATTCCTCTTCTAATTCCACTTGATAATAAGCATTACCAAGATCGATAGTGCTAAATATCTGTGCTCCATTTAGGATATCCATCATCTCTTCAATATTTGGTATTGGAAATCGAGGTCTCTCCGTAATTGCATTTAGTGCCCGAAAATCCAAACATATTCTAATATCTGATTTATTCTTTTTTAACACACATACCAATGGGCTATTCCACACCGAGTCACATTTTTTTATAATTCCTGCTTCTTCCATGTCTTTTAGCATGTCTTGTATTTTGTGAGCAATATGAATCGGCTGACGTCTAGGATTAATTGTCACTGGGCTACCTCTAGTAACTATCTTATGTTTAATTAACTGTGTTTTTCCTACATCCCATTTATTTTTCATGAATATATCCGAAAATTCTTTAAGTAATTTATTAATCGTTGGGTCGATAATTCCTTTCAAATTGTTTTCCTCTAAATTCATTAATTGATTTTTTAATTTTACTTTAGTTACTGCCTGTAATTTAATATCAAAACAATTCATCATTTCTACGCCTGCAATTACGCTCGGGTTAATCTTATTTGCCACAAAGAATCTTATTACCAATTCTAATCCCGAAATTCTCACTTTTAGTAATATTGTTCCTATGATTTTAAGTTTGCTCTCGTTTGCACATGTAACCATAATATTGGATTCCCCTATTTTATCACGCATCTTTAATTTACTAACAACATCTTCGCTAATCACGTTTATTCTAGCCCCGGTATCCAAAAGACAATCAACTTTTATTTTATTTTCCAGCCAAATACCTACACTAGGTCTGCCATTCATTCTTTCGTAAACGAATTTAGGTGCAAAAGGTCTTTCTTTATTTTCATTAACTTTATTATTAATTATATCGATACTCATAATCTTATCAATTTTGTTATTAATTTCATAAAAACTATATTCAAAATAATTTTCAAAGTCAAAACATTCACAATCATTCATAATTACATCATTAATTTTTAAATCATCTTTAAATTCATTCATTACGGAAATCTTGAAATCACAAGCATTCAAATTCAAACATTCTGTGTCAACAATATACTTACTTAAACCAAATTTATGGCTCCTAGCAACTCCCTTGAAACTGGAGCCTCCCCTTTTAGCTGTTCGCAATCTTTTTGCATGTCATCCTGTTGAATCAGCTCTCCTTCCTCGTATTCGTAGTCGTATATCGCATTGCATTGTCTTCGATGTGGTCCTCTGTCTGAAGATTGGTTTCTGCTTTGATATTGTCCTCTGGATCCAAATTGTTTTTGGTTTCTATCATAATTTCTTCCGTTGTAATATGCTTCTGTTTTAACTGAATTTCTTCTGATGTCCCAACATTGATGCTTGAAATGACCATTTTTGGAACATTGAGAGCATTTTACGTTTGGGCATTCTGCTCGAATATGTCCTTGCTCTCCACACGCCCAACATCTCTGCAGTTTAAATCGCCTGGTCCCGTTCTTCCAGTCACTTTTATTTGGCATATTGAAGTTCGCGGCCTCATTGGTTCTAGAGTTAGAAAATATTGGCGTCTTATTCTGTTGGTACAACTGAGTTTTTCTCGGACTTTTGACTGTCTCCGCATATGATTTATTTTCATGTAGAGATGCTAATGATTGCTCACTTGAAAGCTCTTTTTGAATTTCTTCCATTCTTGATATCACTTCCTTGGCCTTATCTACTGATTTAACTTCTCTTAATTTCAATTCTTTTTTTGTTTCCATATCTTCCATTGCATTCTGCATTAAAAATAACATTAATGCCGGTTTTGTTAATTTGTGTCGAAGAACATTGTCGACGAGCTTTTCCACTTTACTGAAAAATTCGGTGCACGAATCATTTCCTTTTCGATATCTCAAAGCTGCATCTAGATCCATGGCTAGATTTTTCCTTGGCTCGAACGCTTTTCTTAATCTTTCTTCATAGCCTGAATAATCGCTCTGTACTTCTTCATATTTCTGGATCAACTCTACCGACAGAAAGGCCTTAGTAACAATTTCTTGAATTTCTTGCGGTTGTTGAGTGAATTCGAAAAATCTCTTCAATTCCAAAATAAAAATTTCTAAATCACCATTTGGCAGCAATTGATTAGGTGGCTTGATATAGTTCTGGAGTCCTGGCGTGGTCGCCATGTTAGAAAAAAGACATAGTTTCACAGAAATATTTATTCACTACAAAAATCTAAACGTAACACACAATCGTTATACTATTTATAGTACATTGAATTGCGTAATCTACAAAAGGGAGAATTATTAGTTTAAGTGATACTGTTGACACAGAAGACAAACATACTTACTTAATTTAGTTATACAAACATTCCCGCATCATTCAATAGATATAAAGGTCTAGTGACCTGGTTATGTAAGTAATTCTTTGGAAATTATTATATCATCTTACANTCTACAAACTATTATGAAAAATCTGATAAACAATAAATTAGAACAAAATCTTATTTTAAATGAAAATTAAAATTCATTCAAAATTCCTCTGAGATTCTATGCGTTATAAAATGCCATGATATAAATTTTTATTGACAATCTTCCCATTTGGATATTCAAGGTTAATTGGTTTTATTTTCGCCAGATTTACGATGAAAATTCTTAATTGAAATATACCCAAAAACATTTATTTCATTATTTTATTTAAATTTTAATAAATCTCTAAATATTAGTATTTTCATATAAAAATATCCGGAAAATAAATTTTAATATCAAATATGTTAGCAATTTAAACAATTTAATTTTAATAATACCAATTAATTACATTTTTAAGAAATAATTGAATTTTAAATATATAAAATTATAATGAAATTAAAAAATGTTCATACTTAATATTCAATAGAATTTAGAATCACCACTTAAAGAAATGTAAGACAAATCAACATACTTCTTAACAGTCTTCTTAATTTAAAAACTACATCTTTAATAATAAACATTAAATTTTAATTTTATTTATTGAATTATGCTAATTTATCACATTTTGTTATTTAACTTATTGATTCCCCGGTCATAAAGGGTTAATTTAATAACTTATAATTGCTTGCTTCATATTTTTTATTTATTGACAATTGTTTGTTAACCTTAAAATAAGGAATCATTTTTAGATGTTATTTCATTTATTTTCATTTTGACCAAAAATTAAGAGTAAATTCTATGCAACACAAATTTTCAGCTCAGCTTTTATCAATTGCTATTTTGTAAGTGTTAATAATACTACAAATTTGCCGTTTATAGAACTAATTTTTAATCTTTTGTCAAAATGAAAATAAACGAGTTATAACAGTATTTTATATATTAATTGATTAATAACAAACTAATTAAATATCACAAATATTATCCTTAGAGTTCTGAAAACAAATAATTTATATTTTTACTATTTGAATAAATGCTTATTTTTACCTTTATATGTAAAAGATTTAACAATAAGCATATTATAAAGTTTTAAGAATATAATTCTCCAAAATTATTTTCTGAAAGAAGATAAAAGAAGAACACTAAAACCACGTAATTAGTTAGTAAAAGAGCTCTAGGAATTCTCGACAGACCCCATCCAAGTTTGAAACCAATCCTAATTGAAGAGCATAATAAAATACTTGTTATTTACTGTGAGGAAACTATTAATTTAGTAGTGAAAAAATAGGGAAAAAATGTCAAATATATATTTGAGTCTGAGCCAAATTCTTTGTCATAAATAGAATTTCAAAATCTATCGTGACTGAAATATCTCCTGAATTCATCTCGAAAGGAAATCAAAGATATTAAAAGGAAATTGTATTATTACTGAATTGTCGAAATTATTTGTTAAAACTCGTCTAATGAAAAATAATTATGAAATAATTTGAAAAGTGAATTTTAAACTCAATTTAAAAATGTGATTAATAATAAAATATAAATTTTCGAACTCAATAATATTATGAATTATTTTGAAATTATTTATTACATTTATATGTTTTGATTATTCAAACAAATTATACTTAAATTTGAAAAGTAATTTAGTATATATATACATAATCTTTTTTGTAATATTTTAATATCTTTTCATTTATGAGTTTGTTGAGTTTTGTTGATAGTTTTTCATTAAGAAGACTCAATTTATTTACTTTTTCTGTTTTTGTGGTTTAAAAATGAGTTTAAGCGAGTATTTATGTTGAGATTAAAATTTATTTCCAGTATTTATTTTATTATTTCATTTATACATTACTTTTTAATTATGAAAATATTTATTGGTAAATTTACTAAAAATGGAATGTAAATGAAATATAAATATATAAAATAATAATAATAATAATAATAATGATAATAATAATAATAATAATAATAATAATAATAATAATAATAATAATAATAATAATGATAATAATAATAATAATAATAATAATAATAATAATATAATAATAATAATAATAATAATAATAATAATAATAATAATAATAATAATAATAATAATAATAATAATAATATAATAATAATAAAAATGCCCGCTTCCATCAATGATTGATTATTTTAGCACTTATTATAGACGTGACGTAATTAATAATAATTTTGAAGTGTGAAATATATTATAAATTTTTTTATATTAATAATTTTCTCACTAGTAAAGTCTAATTATTTATGGCATTTTAGTTTTAATTTAAAATCATCTTATTTAATGTAATAATTCGATTTTTTAAGTGAGGAAACTACAGTGTTGGTCGCTTAGGGGTGTGTCATTTTATTTTTTAAATGTGTTAGGGGTAATTGTAAGTATTAAATCGACTCTTTCCTAAACGCCTTCACGATTGTTCTACTTTAGACCATCTGTGTACCCATGGCGACGACCATGTTGATACTGTACACAATGGTGGAAAATCAATGAGTAGGTGAGCTCTAGTGCTAAAGTTACTCCTTATTGTATTTTCCTTACGGGTTCTGGACTGCCGATAGAAGGTCTTACGTCATTATTCATTGTCTATCTCTATTGTTGGATCATTGAAATGCCTTCAGTTAACTATGGTCCTTATTTCTGGATGTTTTCTATTATTTTCTTCAAAAATTTGAGCAGGGATTGGCTCTTATTTCCGAGCTAATGAGTGTAGTTCCATATTCTTCCTAAAATTCGAGTAGGGATCTGTCTGTATTCTTTACTTCTGACCTATTTGAGATCCTAACCCTTCGTAGAACCTATAAAATTGATCAAACCAAACCTTATCTACTGACGACTGGCCTTAGTTACCCTGTCACTACTCCTAACTTCCTCATATTCATAAAAATAACGGTAACGGACCCATCCTATGCTATCTATATTCAAACAAGGCTCCAAACTGTCTAAGATGGCTCCACATTTATTTTCGACCCTATTCCTAACTATGTCCTATAAAACGATGTACCAAACTGGCGAAAACACCTGTCGACCAACAGCACAAGTGCCATCCTTTTACTTTTTATCATTTTATCAGTTTACTGTATATTTTAGTTTCAATTTTAAATTTAATCATTTAAAACATTATCATATTATTAAATAATTTATTATCGATTATTTTATTTATTAATATTTAAATTTCTATTTGTTAGATTTTTCGAATGCGATATTTCTCCTAATTGTCTTAGTGATTGCAACTTCTTTTGTTCCTTTATTTTATTATACGTGTTTTATTTATCCTCAATGTATTATGTATTTTAGTTTGTCTTATTTGGTGTATGACAATGAATTTTAATTCAACTCGGTGCGATTTTTATGTTATGTATTTCTGATTCATTCAAACAACTCTCAATTCTCGGTTCTAGCCCAACAACAGTTATAATATAAATTAACATTTGGGACTCCGAATGGGTAAATTTAAAAATATTTCAATACCCAAACCTTCAAATGACTTTAATTTGTTACAGTCAACTAATATATTGTGTGAAGGTTGCAATGTCAAATTAAACAATTCGAGATTCATGAATGAGAAATGAGAAAATAAAAAAAACAACAATAAAAAATATTTTTTTCATGGAAAAACTAATTGGACTTTAGTTAGGTTGATTATTATAAATTTATTTTATTGAAATACAGGCAGTGTCATGCTTATCCGCAACAACAGTTCCAAAGTTCAAAAAAAAAGTTCAAAACCTCAAATATTTTTAATTCTGTATAGATATCCACTATTGATAGATATGCACGTTTTATCTTTATTTTGCATTTGCTTCCATCTTCATTCAATTCATTGTTTTTATCGTATATAGTCAAATATCATAGTTTTGTAATGCAGTGCAAATTTCTGTAGTACTGATTGACTAAAATGCACTTCAAACATTGGACAGAGAGCATCAATTTCATTATAGTGATGAAAATTGTCGTTCTAATTCTTCCAGCATTCTATCTAAAAGTGGATAGAAAACATTTGTTTTGTATTGATATAATGAATCCAAAATCTTATTGTGGTCCTCGACTGGTGCCTAGACAGCCTAATCATTCAAACATGAAGACAATTTTTTTGGGCGCTTTGGTCTTATGCCTTTACTTGGCAAAACTTTATTCTATAATTCAATATTGTGGTTCTTACTTACCGTCAATGTACTTTCCCAAATTCCATTCTACTCACCTGGTAAATCTCTGCCTTTTGCAGTTCATAACAGACAGATAACACTAATCCTCATTCTGAAGTGATTCTGTCAAAATTGAGGTTTTATTAAATAAGCAGTGAAAATGTTTAAGAGATAAAACAAACTTGAAGTTACCTATTTAATTCAAATAATCCAAGTGCAATTATTGGTCTCTCAGAACCTCCTGCAACCGAACTTATAAACCGTTCTTTTAATGTAGTAAAAACTGCAAAGAAACGTTTCATTATTGAATCATTTGCAGCAAACTGCCACATCCACTTGGTGTCAATTATTCGTTTTAGTTGTACGATTAATTCTTCTGGATGTATAGCAACTTGGGCAGCAATAAACTTCCCACGTGGAATCGATGAAGACATCTAAACGTGCAATGTCTGTACTTATTCTAAAAAATCCCTTGCAATTTCTTCTTTGTTTCAAACATCCACCAACACTAAATTTACACGATGGACATAGTATTATCTTCTTGACCCCTCTTACATCTGCACTCATTACCGATGCTCCATCATATGACTGAACAATGCATTTTCCAAACTTGGTGTTGTGCTCATTTAAGTCTTGGACTATATTGCTGCTGGATCAGAAAATGAAGATTTATTATTTTGAAATATTATTACACGCAAGTTGGTAACAATTTGGTTTCTTATGTAAATTATTTTTAATATTTTATAAATTAATTTCAAATTTTATATAAAATTGATAATAAAAAAAAGGAAAGACTTGAAACAAACAATTTACGCGTTGCCTTGTCCAAAAAATCCCTCAATTCAGTTTAATAATAAAGAAAAAACTTAATATTAATAAATTGTTGACGATTTTAAATATAAATATTAAAATTAAGTAATTTATAATAATTGACGTTTTTAAATTTGAAGGGGGGGGGGGTCCTTGCCTTTAAAAGAAGTATATATATATATATATATATATATATATATATATATATATATATATATATATATATATATATATATATATATATATATATATCTTACACCGAAACACTGTTATATAAATTAATAAGAAAAAATTGGAATTAACCAAACTATATTTGATACAAATTAATTATCCAAATACCTGTGGTCATCTTCATCCAGGAAATTTGCAAAGTAAATAGATAATATATCATAATAAATTGGTAATGATATGTCTTGGAAATCTGGCTCACTACCTGGTTTATTGGAATAAATATCATGTATAACATGATTACCTAATTTATAATGTCTATATGCATAGCTTATATTTGACCCCACCCATATATATATATATATATATATATATATATATATATATATATATATATATATATATATATATATATATATATATATATATATATATATATATATATATATATATATATATATATATATATATATATATATATATATATATATATATATATATATATATCAGTGGCGGATTTAGCTATAGACGTGGGGGGGGGGGGCGAGTCGCCCCTCCACGCCCCTGTTGAATCCTAATTGGCGCCCCCCAAAGATAATTTTTATGAGTGTGTACAAGCATTAAATTAATCCGATCACTGACACTAACAATTTAATATATCTTTGATTTGGAAGAGATAAATGGATTGAAATGTATTTTACTATCACTGCAGCATACAGCTGCTCAGAGTCACCATTTATAGATTATTATTATTATTATTATTATTATTGATAGTAACTATTACTCTGCTATGTTGTTAAACATAGTTGATGCAGCACAGCAGGAGGCATATTCTTCAGTAGTGCAGATTACTGCTTACTCAGCAGTGCTGAGACTGCCACTAACCAGACGACCTGGCCTTCCTCTTATTACAGTTTTGTCTGTGTACAAGTAATGCCAAAGAGATGAAAATTGAAGGATTTGTCGCGAGCTCTCAATGGACTGATAATTTCATGAAACGCAAGAATATTTGTGTTCGACGGCCTACCACGAAGCAACAATTACCGAAAGATTGGGAATTTCAGATGGCCAAGTTTAGAAGCACCATCGCAGATTTAAAGAAGGATTTGCCCGATAATCAAATCGGTAATTTTGATGAAGTGTCCATTCAATGTGACATGCCTTTTAGGGTACACAATTGAGACTAAAGGTGCCAAAGAGGTCCGAATTAAAACTACAGGACATGAGAAAAAACGATTTACCGTCAATCTATGTGTTCTCAAGGATGGTACTAAACTTCCGCCTTTTGTTATTTTGGGCACAAAGAAACATCCAAAGACTTGCATTCCTGAATCAAAGCTTGTTATTGCAGCTAATGGATCTGGGTGGATGAATCATGAAACTCTTGAGATATGGCTCAAGAAAGTATGGAAGAGTCGAATTACATTTCCTCCAAAGACACCATGGAACCAGGATCCAAAAGTACAATCATTGCTTTTATTTGATATGCATCGCTCACATCTTGTCAGTCGCTCACATCTTGTCACACTTGATAAAATTAAGAGGGAATCCAAAGTAGCTTTCATACCTGCCGGATTGACATCAAAGGTGCAGCCATTAGATCTTACTGTTAACCGTTCGTTCAAGTCAAAATTGCGCAAGAAATAGGAGGATTGGATCATTAAAGATTATGAAAACATCAAACATACTAAGTCCGGAAATATGAAAGCAGCTGACTGGAATACTATTTTCGAATGGATTGTTTCCTCTTGGGAAGATGTTAACCTTTCCACCATTTTGAATGGTTTTTGTGTTGCATTCGGAATGAATGAATGAAAATGAAATGAATGTGAACGAGTCTGATCCAAACATTGTATATATATATATATATATATATATATATATATATATATATATATATATATATATATATATATATATATATATATATATATATATATATATATATATATATATATATATATATATATATATATATAATTAGATGTATCCAGTAAACGAACTCCAATCAGAGCCAGTAAAAACAGATCAAGTTTACATCCTTTAATTTCTAAGAAGAAAAAATCTGTGTTCGAACCAATAACATTGATTTCGAATTATGCGCCAACATATTTGCAATTGGTAGTGCTTGGTGATGCTTGGCATAAAATCATTAGACTATCGAGATTTGGTTAATAAAATCATTACTTACATCAAATCATTGGTTGATGACTCAGAATTTCTAAACTTTTTTCAAACAAATAAAAATGTAAAAGGAAGGCATGATTTTGATTGGCTGATTGTGAGCATTTAAATTAGTTCATAAACGACACATTTATTCATTTAATTTAAAAATTCCATATATATAAACCCCATAATATATAATCAAAATACCACCAACTGTTCAAGAATTATAAATTTTGGATTAACTTCAATACCTCAACTAATGATGTGGTTCAAATGTTTTGCTTCTTTCTGAACAAAATAACATTTATCTGCTGATAATTTAAGTCTTTAAATATTTCAGTTACTAGATATAAGAAATATTGGTCGATTTGTTTTCTCATTTAAAGCTCGATAATTAACATATATACAAATGACATCATTCTTTTTTTTTCTTTACAACCACAGCTGAGAAATTCCAAAATCTATTTCATTGTATAATTCCGCAATCTAGCATTGTTCTCATTTATATCTTGCATAAAATAATAGAAAATTGACCATATCTTCTGTTTATTGTAAGTTTTTTATCAGTGATAGAAATGAAAATTGATAGATTAAGGTAATTAATTAAATTTTACCAGTAATTTTCTAAAAAAAATCATAAAATTATTCGAATCATACCAAATCATTTATTGATGTCAGGTTAGTCAAAATAATCTGACAAGGTAATGCATTATAATATAATGTTATTTCTACTTCACATCATGGTTGATTCTGTTCAGGGTTTTCTATGATAAAGCAACATGACAGATGACGAACATTTATTATTATTATTATTATTATTATTATTATTATTATTATTATTATTATTATTATTATTATTATTATTATTATTATTATTACTATTATTATTATTATTATTATTATTATTATTATTATTATTATTATTATTATTATTATTATTATTATTATTATTATTATTAATATTATTATTATTATTATTATTATTATTATTATTATTATTATTATTATTATTATTATTATTATGAGGAAGTTGAAAGATTCTTAAAAGTTTTGCGCAAGGAACCGCCTTATTTTCAAGTAAATAAATGTTTTATACTTTCTGTAATGCTTGCTGAGGTTCGACCTATTCTTCAAAAATTTTGAGCGGGATCTGCCTGTATTTCTAATTCTAACTTATGTTCCACTAGATGTACTTACGGCGACGGACCAGTGAAGAAACTCTCACATTCTGGCCCGATCAATCCGTGTGAATCTGAAAAGCCAGTCTACGGTATCCCAGCTCCACTGTAACTACTATTCAAAATTAATAAACGTAAACGTTGAACTTAATAAAAATTATTATTCAAAACATAAAAAATTAAACAAGAATTAACCCATTAAAAAGAACAACAAAAAAGTTAAATAGAACTAAATTGAATGCAAAGATTTATTAACTTAAAACATTACAAAAAAAATATATACCTTACATAAAATTACCAAATCCAATTCAAACTTACCATGATGGCATAAAATGAAAAACTGAGAGCATGTGTTTACACTATCTGAAATAACAAGTTTTCACTGTCTAAACAAGTATATCCAACTGAATTTGCAATCAGTATTTATGCTGATTTTGACTGAGCATACATGCATTCTCCGCTGCTAGATCCAATCAGAATGCAGTAAAATTTGAATTACTTTTGCATACATGCATGAGTGTGTGTAATTATTTATTTTTAATTTAATTAATTTAATTAATCAAATTTTTTAACTTTTATTAATTTTTATGATTTAATTTTTTTATAATTTTATAATTTAAATAATTTTAGCTAATTTTCTTTTAGTTTTCATTAATTTAAACAATTTAGTTTTATAAATTTTATAATTTACATAATTTTAACTAATTTTATTTTAATTTTTTAAATTTTATCAGTTTACTCGATATTTTAGTTTCAATTTTAAATTTATTTATTTACCGATTAGTTTAATTTTTAGTTAGTAGATTTTTCGAATGCGATATTTTTCCTAACTGTGATTGGAACTTCTTGCGTTCCTTGATTTTACTATGCGTATTTTATTCATCTTTAATGTGTTGTGTACTTTATTTTGTATTATTTGGTGCATAATCATAAATTTTAATTCAACTTTGTGAGGTTTTTATGTTAGGTATTTTCGATTCCTTAAAACAAACTCTCAATTCTCGATTCTAGCTCAACACAGAAAACAAATTATGGAGTACCAGAAACCCATAACTTTTGATACTTGTTTCATCTACGCAATGTAAAATAGATAAAGTTTTGAATATATTATTCAAACCGTTAATGTGACAAGAATTTAAATGTAAGGATAGTTTTGAATTTGTTTTCTATATTTCACAGTTGGATAGAAATATTATGGATGAGATTATTGTTTCATTTGGTGTTTGTAGTTTGTTTACCAACACATTATTGGTTGAAACTATTAACTTATGTAGCTTGTTATGGAATTAAAACATCCAGAAACATCATATTTTTGAAGGAAAAATGCCTCAGCAAGTACAAGTAGAAATAAACTTTAATGCTTCAAGAAAATTATAATCTAAGGTTTAATATTTTCTAAAAGTACATTCATTCACACGGACTGTCATAAACAAGTTTATAATCAACCAAAATTTGGGATTTAAGAAAAAATAAAAATTGAAATCTCAAAGTAATAAAACAACAATATAACTTATATGAATGTCAAATTAAGTATTAATTATCTGTCATCATATGCGTTATAATGTGTCAAACTTGACATTCAATCACTTTAATGGGTATTTGTTTATTAAACATTAAATTCAATTTTGAATGATTTAATTTTCTGTCAGAAATGAAGAAAATATTCCACTTTCTTTTAATTAAATCAAATAATTAAACTTCATATTGGGTAAAATAATATTATTTTTTTAATTTTTGTTCGTTTATAATATATTTTGTGTTGTTATCGACATACTTTAAGAAATATTTTTCCTTGAATATTTAGTACAAACGCAACCTTTTCTAAACACATCATTTATAAACAAACCTGCTATTGACTTAGAAAAATATAATTTATATAAAATAATACTTCATTATACACCTTTTTATTTATTTTTGCACATTATATAATTTGAAGAAGCACATATTCAAACGTCCAATCAGCATAATATCAAGTAAAGAAACGGTCACCTAATATCGAAATTAGGGTATATACCGAGGGCCATACCTATATCTTAATATCACTTCATACCTATATCGTAATATCACTTCATACCTATATCGTAATATCACTTCATACCTATATCGTAAAGATAGAGACGAAACGATATCGTAAGATTGAATATTAGACGAATATCGCAAAATCAAAATTTGGAACTAGTTCGTGATTCTTATTTCATCATTATATTGTAAAATAGAGATAGAAAAAAATTAATCGATAATGTAAATAAAAAAATAAATTAAATTGTAAAATATATTCCATCGTTCAATGTAAAAACACACCATAAAATTAATAAATAAAAAAATATTGTTTAATTTTTTAAAACATTTAATAATTCAAAAGACAGGTTGTATGATAAAATCAATGTTTTCACCACAAGATGGACAAATAGGGTTGTCTGATTTTTTTCCATAGTGTTGGGCTAGAACTGACTTCTAGATCCCAACTATAATTGTGACTAGAATGCGTAGGTACATAACATGGAAAAAGCAAAAAGTATAATTAACTATCAAAAATACACCAAATAAACAATATTGATTAAAAGAGAAAACAACAGAAAAATAATAAACACACAAATTAAATAAAATCATACCAAAGCAAGAAGTTATGCAAAAACTAACTCAAAAATAACCAAATAAACATGGAATTACCAAAAGCAAACTCGAATAACTTAAAAGACGATAAAAACAGTAAAACATTCCAGTAAAACCCAGAACATTCTATAGAAATGACGATGACCATCATAAAAGCTACTTTAAACAATAAAATTTGGAAAAATAAATAAATTAGTAATAAAAATAAAAAAATCGTAAAAAGAAATTCAAAAAAAAAAACATCAATTAAAATAAAAATTAAATTAAAAGTAATATAGAATGTTCTGGAACCGTTCCAAATCCATCATGGACGTAAATTAATGAAAAAATAATTGGAAAATAAAAATTTAAAAATAAAAACAAAAATTATAGCACTAAAATTTCCATTAAAAATATCAAAATCATGAAATAGAAAATTCTGGAATAAAAAGAATTCGAGTTTGTTTTAATGCATCAATACATACACGTGTACAAAATAGGTATATATACCGACGCATTTTCGTCACAATTCAGATATTTTTGTATGCCAAAAATTTTCTTGTCGAAACCTTCGAACCATATTAAAAGTAAGGATGGTATATTTATTGTGTAATTATTATTCGTTTTATGATAAATTATAATGATTTTAATTTTTGTCACCTTTTATTATGATATAATTATTTTTAACAAGAGTGATCAGCGTCGTCTATAAGTACGCTACGCTGATCAGCCTTGTCTCCAATAATTATTTGACATGCACGATACGGGTCCTCGACCCCACATGCACTAAAATTCATTTTTTAACCGGAAGGTCGCCACGAACTATTGGTGTTTAACCATGAGTAGGGCGTATAAATCCATCCAGGTAGTTGGCATAGTCGCAGGGACTATGCGGACGAACTAAAATGCGGGCAAGTAATCGCGGGGAACATACTACAGTAAGGCCTACCATACCGTATCCAGTTGGGTCGGGAAAGTAGGAAAATTTTAATTAAATCGACTTTTTCGTTAATTTACACACCAAAAAATAAACACTTAACTGTATATAAGAAATACAACACTAGGATCATCTAAACGGGAACTGTCCCAGACTCAAATTTATACAGAACTCTCGTAGTCGGTTGATTGCACAAACTATTATTCAGTATATTAATGAATTCTGCTATTATTATTCATAATTTTATTTAATGTAATGTTTAATTATCATAAACTAAAATCACTTCGAAAACGTTTGTATTTACCGTTATATACATAGAAAGCGACCTTCGGTAAAATCTTTAAAATTATTTTTTTTTTGTTACTCTTCTACCTTAATAACCCCCATAACTTTCCGTAAATCTTATAATACTATAAACTTACGCTTGCTATTATTACAATTTACCTTATTGTTATTGTTATCATCAATATTATCATTACCATTATTATTATTATTATTATTATTATTGTTATTATTATTATTATTATTCTTATTATTATTATGATTGTTATTATTATTATTGTTCTTGTTACTATTATTATTATTATTATTATTATTATTATTATTATTATTATTATTATCCTCGTTACTAGTATCATTATTAGCATCATCATAGTTAATATTATTATCAATATCATTATTATTATCATAATCATTGTCGTTATGGTCATTCTTAGTAATATTATTATTATTATTATCATTAGGGTTATTATTATTATTATCATCAGTAATCTTACTATTATTGTTATTTGTACTAATATTATTATTATTATTATTATTATTATTATTATTATTATTATTTCTCATTATTACTGATATTATTCTTATCATTAGTATTATTATAAGTATTATCATTATTATTATTACTATGCTTATTATTGTAGCCACTATCACTGTTGCTATTAATATTATTATTAGGATGATCATCATTAATATCCTCAATATTACAGTTAACATTCCCACTCCTATCATTACCACTATTATTATCACTACCCTGGTCAAGGCGTTATTAATTAATTTTTTTTTAAAAAAGGATACCAATAATAAATCAATTAGTTTGTTAATTTAATTTTACCTTAATACCATCATTAATCTAATACCATCCTATATAATTTTTCCAAACCAATTTATCGATTATTTATACTACTATAAATAGATAAATTTGAAAAACCCCAACACTATTGATTTTTTGTATTGTAAAATTTGAACCAATAATACCATTTCTATTAATAGTAACAACCCTGCAAACTCAGGGTTGCTCTCATCAAACCAACTCTGGTTGACCAAATGGGCGACGCATACGCTCTACCAAATGCGCCAATCGCTGTTGACTATGTCGATAGGATCTCTATCTCCGGGTAAAATCTATCACACCCACGCGAATCTAACCCAGGTTACCCCAGTAGTCAATCCATACAAGACAAGAAGGACCGGGGATCCCTCTTTTTTTTTTTTGGGTCTTACAGGATCCAACTACCTAATCTAAGATCTAAAATCATAGTTCAGAAATAGTATATAAACAACATTTTACGATGTTTAATTACCTAAGTTTATAGATTACTTTAATGCAAGTAAAAGTATTGATAAAAGCATTTTAATAATTATTTCATATTACGAACCATAGATAAAAGTGTTTAATAATCATTTTATATTACAAACCATAGATTATTTAGTTCAAAGTTCAGACAAAATTTCTTACCACCTAGCTCATAAAATAATACGATGGGGAGATAAACTATCCGATTAAATCTGACAGAATATAATCGCCAACAAGATTCCAATCCCTGAAATTAAACAATGTTAAAGGTAGGAAAGAAAATACTTGCCCGAATGATGTTGAAGTCAAAGCTACTTACAACCCACACGGATAGGAATTGCTAGGGGCCGAAGATATTAGCGGCGCGTAACAATAACCCTTCCGTGGTGGATCTTAGTAGCATAGTTCGCTGAATCTTTCATAAATAAATTAATTTTGAATAATAAATAAATATTAAATTGATAATTTAATAATTTTGGATAACTTAAACAACAGTAGTTTAAGAGAAAAGAAAAAGGAAATTGTTTAGATAGAAATTTTCGTAAATTCATTTACTAAGTTTAATTTAGTTAATTTATCAACTCTTAATGGT
>CAUHTR010000970.1:0-95669 GCA_959609185.1 Schmidtea polychroa | reverse complement strand
AAGGCCGACATGGACAAAGCAAACAAAAAGATAATTTAATTCATATATTATAATTTAAAAAGTTTTTATTGTAAAGAATAAACATAAATTTTAAATTGTTTCAAATAATACTTATTTATTATTATAAATTTTAGTCTGTAATGACAAACGAAATAAACAGCCATACTAAGAACTCAAAACAAAGTAGAGGATTCGCACAGGGAAATATGGCAAACATTGGTTGAAAAAATCATCCTGAAATATTCTAATAATGTTTTTTTACGGGGAATAGCCTATAATTTAAGTTTTTAGATTATTTTTTATTGTAAGAAATATATTTCTGCATCTTTTTCTTTAAATACATGACGTTATTTTAATTGTTTATTTTATACTATAAAATTATAAAAGTACTTAGTCGGCTTTTATCTCTGTCGAGCCTTTAAGCCTGTAAGCTATTTGTCCTCGGCAGTTCTTTTGTCTCTGTCGGCTTTTGTCGTAGACCCAATAAATCTGATTATATGCCAATTAATTGGTCATTATTTTTTTTGAAACCAAAAATACTACAATTTAAAAAATCAATTAACAATCAGATTTAAAAAACACGATTAAATATCAAGGTCACATCAATAGATAAAAATCCTAAAATTCCTAAATAAACATATCTGCAAATTAAAATCACATAAAACACAATGACATTTATATAATTATTTTACCTAAATAATGTATTACAGAATTTATTGTAAAAATCTCTTATTGTCATTTTTAATGTTGTAACTAAAATAAATTATATATACAGTGAGCAAAAAAATGTATGGAAACATTTAAAATAGAAATTTCTTTCTTCTTTATCATTTTATTTTGCGAATGCCATGAAATTTACGTTAGTACTTTCTGGCACAATTTTATGTGGGCTTTCTGAAAGGTACAAACAGTTAAAACAATGGTAGGAAATTTTTGACACCCTTTTCGCAATTGTTGAAAATCCCAAATTTTTCAATCAAATAAGTATGGAAACATTTTTTTTATTTTCTGTTGTAAGATACAGAATAAAAAACTGAGTAAATGACACTGTCAACAAGAGTTTACACCAAGATAATAATTAATATTTTGAAGATATCCACAGCATCCAAAAACTCTGACAACGGTGTGGCATTGAGTTAACAAGGCGTCACAGATGTAACCAAAAATCTCAAAACCAAGTTTCCTGAAGGTTTCTCATACATGATTCGGTTCGAGAAATGTGACTCCAAGACGTCTTCCCATCTCTCCCAAGATGTTCGATTGAATTAAGGTCGGAGATGTGATTGCCATTCATGGCATCGACCTTTTTCTTCACGAACCGCTCTTGGTAGGACTTTTGAGGAATGCTTCGCATCGTTATCCTGTTGAAATCTCATTTTATGAGGCATTCTCACACAGTAATATGGCACAATTGCCTTTTCAAGGATGTCAATGCACACCCATTCCAGATCTCGAGAAAGCACCCCAAGCGAGAACATTGCTACCTCCGTGCTTGACAGTTGGTTTTTGGAACAGAGGATTGTAGTTTTCTCGTTGGATGCAAACTTTATATCCGATCATCGGAACAAAAAAGGTTGAATTTGTTTCATCAGACCAGAGTACAGTTGGCCATTGCTGTATAGTCCTGTCAATGTGCTTTATGGCAAAGTCAATCTTTCCTGACGATTCTAGCAGAAAAATATGCCTTTTTAGAAGGGTTGCGACATGAAGTCCAACGCTCATCAGTCTGTTTCAATAGTTTACTTACTCAAGTGATGGAGGTTCAAGTTGTCTTAAATGGCTTTGGCAGTTTATAAATGGATTTTTCTTGACCTCTTTCACGATCGTTCAACCATGCATTCGTCTGTTTGCAAGGTACTTCCACACTTTTTACACCTTGAACACTTCCACAGTTTTGGTACTAGTAGAGACAACTAGTGTGCTCATGACTCATCGTTTTTTGTCATATTTTTGCACTACCCCCCCCCCCGATGACTCAGCGCAAAACAAAAGACATATGGACTCATCGATGACTCACTGATGAGTCATCGAGCATGACTCATAAGTGATGACTCATCGAGCATGACTCCTCGGTGATGACTCATCGCACATGACTCATTCAGGGGGCGGGTCATTTCAAATTTGAATTGCCAAAGGTCAAATAGGTCAAACCTTCACCCAAGGGGTATCATTAGAAAGATATTTGAGAGGTCTGTATGATGGTCATACCCTCGAAGGTGAATGGTGGGTCCTTAACCTTCAAAGGTAAAAAAACCTTCGAATTTTTTCAAACTTTATAATATATATCATTCGAAAGGTATTTAAGAGGTCTATCTAAGGGTCATACCCTCGAAGGTGTATGGTGGGTCAATGACCTTCAAGGGTGTCCAAAATTAAATATTTTCAAACCAATAATATATATTATATATATATATAAATATATATATTATATATCATTCAAAAGGACTTTTGATGGTGAGTTCGAAAATCCAAGGGTCCAAGGGTCCAAGGTTCAAAAATTTTAAAACCTTATAATATACATATCAAACGAAAGGTATTTGAGATGTAAGTATCATGGCAATACTTTCAAGGTTTATGAATGGTCCTGAACCTTCAAACCTTCAAAGGGTCCAAAACCTTTAAAAATGATACATATAGATATATACATGTCAAATAAAAAGTAATACAAAGGTGAGTATGATGGTCATACCCTCAAAGGGTCCAAGGTTCAAATTTTTTAAAACCTTATAATATTCATATCAAACAAAAGGTAATTCAAAGATGAGTATGATGGTCCAAGTTTGAAGGTCAAAGAGTCTATGGTTTAAATTTTTCAAACCTATAATATACATATCAAACAAAAGGTACTACAAAGGTAGTCATCGCTGACTTTTGATAACAAAGACAATGACTCATCATTTTCAGAACAAAGACATCTGTTTTCAGAACAAAGAAATCTGTTTTCAGAACAAAGACAATGACGCGCCCATGGGATTTATTATTTATTACTATCAATAGTATTATTATTATTTATTATTATTATTTTCGAAGATATTTTCAAATTTATTATTAATATTATTATTATGATTATTTATCAAGGTCATTTAAACAAAACCATGACTTATCCGCTGAGTCATCAAGGTCGCTCTATATTTAGTAACAAAGACAACTATTTTAGTAACACACAGACATCTATTTTTGATCCGATCATTGATCCGATGACTCACCAAGGTTGTGTGTATTTTTAGTAACAAAATACATCTATTTTTAGTAAAATTTGTGATCGATCACTATCAAGGTCATTTAAGTACATATGACTCAGCATTTTTTAAACAAAGATATTATTATTTTCAAAGTTATTTTCAAAGTTATTTTCAAAGTTATTTTGAAAAATTCTTTATTATTACTATTATTATTCTTATTCTTATTATTATTATTATTACTGTTAATTATTTATAAACACTTAATTTCTACGCCAATTTCATGATTTTCAACATTTTCATCATTTGCATGATTATTTTAATTATTTTCTACATTTTCAATATTTTCACGATTTTCAACATTTTCATGATTATTTCACTAGCTCTTCATCAAATATTTTTCAAAGTAATATTTTCAAAGAATTATTTCCAAAGAGTTTTTTCAAATTTCTTCGTTCTTCTTCTTATTATTATTATTAATATTATATTATTATTATTATTATTATTATTATTTATTATTATTATTATTATTATTATTATTATTATTATTATTATTATTAATTATTTATTACTATTATTATTATTATTATTATTATTATTATTATTATTATTATTATTATTATTATTATTAATATTATATTCATGTCTTTGTTAATCATGCACGTTTATTGCAAAGTCTTTGTTAATTATGCAAGTGTATTGCAAATTTATTAGTCATACCTTGATATTAATTTTACACACATACTCAATCCATTATTATTATTGCAAGTATTAGAGATAAAACTAAAATATTTACACACTCAAGTCTATTCGAAAGTATACATGCTAGTATTACACACCTTAAGGGTAGAAAAATATTTCTGAGTGATTGTGTGTGCAATAGCCAAAATAATAAATTTTATCAAATACATGTATAAATTTAGGTAAATTTATGAAAAATCTATGTTTTTTGTGTGTGTGTGTTTAGGGTATAGTATGTGGTTGCGTAAATATATGAAATTTTATCAAATACATGGTAAATTTAGTTAAATTTATGAAAAATCTATGTGTGTGTGTTACGGGTATAGTATGTGTGTGTAAAAATATGAAATTTTATCAAATATATGTATAAATTTAGGTAAATTTTATGAAAAATCTATGTTTTTTGTGTGTGTGTGTAAAAATTATATCAAATTTCTTCAAAATTTATGAAATATCTCTGTGTGTGTTATGGGTAGAATATGCGTGTGTAAAAAACTTTTATCAAATACATGTAAATTTCTTTAAAAAATCTATGTGTGTGTGCTATGGTTAGAGTATGTGTGTTTAAAAATATGAAATTTTATCAAATACATGTAAATTTCTTTAAAGAATCTATGTGTGTGTGTTCTATGGGGTACAGAATTATTATGTGAGTATGTGTGTAAAAATATGAAATTTTATCAAATACATGTAAATTTCTTTAAAAAATCTATGTGTGTGTACTATGGGGTAGAGTATATGTGTGTGTAAAAAATTTTATCAAATTTCTTTAAAATTATTGAAAAATCTATGTTTTTGTGTGCATTGTACATGTATTGGACATGCCTATTTTAACATGGGTATATATGTTTAATATGTGATTATATATATACCCAGAGTTTATCCGACAAGATATTTTGTCCCCCTATGGGTACTACTGCTTACATGTCTGAGTATGGGTATAATGCCAGAGTATATTAAATTCTGACCAATCAAAATCAAGGAAGTGGTAGGAAAAATAAATATATTCTGACCAATCAATTAAGGGATAGAATAAAAAATATATTACGTTGCGCTATATTTTGACACCATTTTCAACATTTTCATCAATTATTATTATCAATATTATTATTATTATTATTATTATTATTATTATTATTATTATTATTATTATTATTATTATTATTATTATTATTATTATTTATATACTATTTATTATTATTTATATTATTTATAGTTTATCCGACAAGATATTTTGTCCCCCTATGGGTACTACTGCTTACATGTCTGAGTATGGGTATAATGTCAGAGTATATTAAATTCTGACCAATCAAAATCAAGGAAGGGGTAGGAAAAGTAAATATATTCTGACAAATCAATGAAGGAGTAGAACAAAAATATATTACGTTGCGGTATTTTAAAACTTAAATATATTTTGACACCATTTTCAACATTTATTATTATCAATATTATTATTATTATTATTATTATTATTATTATTATTATTTATTATTATTATTAATATTATTATTATTTATTATTATTATTAATAATATTATTATTATTTATTATTGCAAATATTTACACACACACACACAAGTTATGGGGTAGATAATTATTGTGTGTGCAATAGGCAAAAATCTTGTAAATTTCTTTAAAAAATCTATGTGTGTGTTATAGGTAGAGCATGTGTATATATACTAAAGGTTTATCCGACAAAATATTCTGTCCCCCATATGGGTATTGTTCACATTCAACAACTCACAAAGGTATTATTATTATTATAATTATTTTTATTATTATTATTATTATTATTATTATTATTATTATTATTATTATTATTATTATTATTATTTATTCAAAGTATTATTATTTTCAAAGTAATATTATTTTCAAAGTATTATTTTCAAAGATATTTTCGAAGTTTCATTATTATTTACTTAATTTCTACATCAATTTCATAATTTTCACGATTTTCAATATTTTCACGATTTTCGACATTTTCATACTTTTCAACTGTATTTTGTCCATCATTATTCACTAAAAAATCATAAAAATAATAATTTACCTATTGATCCACGATCATTGTTCATTTTGAAATATTTTTGTATAAATGAAAAAGAATTACAAAAGCATAGTGTATATCTATCCAATCAGAATGCAGAAAAAATTAACGTACACATATTCATGTCTTTATTTAAAAAAGAATGAGTCATCGATGAGTCATTGTTACTAAGCGAGCAACATAAAGACATCTTTGTTACTCATTGTCTTTGTTAAATTTGCACGTGACATGACTGGAACATGTCTTTGTAATGTGAATAATAATATTTATGTGAATAATAATAAAATAATAATTAAAATAATAATAATATTAATAATAATAATAATAATAATAATAACATTAATAATAATAATAATAAACTTGTGACAAAACATTTAATTGGGGGTACTTTCGAATAAAATTCATACTTTGTGAGTATTTTATAAATATTGAGGAAAACATTATTTCTGCGAAATATCATTATTTAGTAAATTCTTAGGAAATTTAGCAATTTCATTTCACATTTATATTCAATTTATGCATGATAGAAAAACATGATTATTTTAGAAATCAATTCATAGGTAAAACAAGATTATTTAAGGTATCATTCAGTAAAATATTTAGGTAATATAGTATTTTTTAGTTAATTTATGAATATCACTATTTTGATATATACAACAAATTAATCAATAAAGATTGTAAGTTCTTTTATATACTCAGAGTTTATCCGACAAGATATTTAGTTCCCCTTATGGGTACTACTCGTAAGGGTACTGCTCACATTCAACATGTCGCAAGGGTATATTAATTAGTATATTAGTTAGAAATTCTTAGGTAATTTATATTTCCATTTGGGTAATATTTTTATTTCAAACGACTAATTATAACTTTGTCATTTTTAGTCATTTAAAAGGTAATTTAGTAAAATATTTTCATCTAATGTTCATTACAATAGTTAACTTCGTGAGAAATACATTAACAACAACATTGATTCTTTGGAGTAAAAATCTTTGTTCGAGTCATAATAGAAATATGATCATCTGGTTAACCAATTAAGGTGTTTATTAGTTAGAATTCTAATTTATTATCATTGTAATATATCTTTGTGAGAATAAGTTAAGATTTTTGAGCAACATTTACCAAAACATGAATATTTTGTGCGAAGAATATTGGTTAAATATGTCATTTAAAATAATATTTTCAGACAATAATTAATAAATTCATTGGTTAATTTATATCTTTGTGAGAAATACATGATCATTTACTGACAATTCATTAATAAATTTGGTATAAATTCTTTATCATTTGGAGTAATTTTTGTCAAATTTCTATTTTTTATTATTATAGAAACATGATCGTTTGGTTAATTTACATAGTGTAATATGATGAATTTCAAGTTTTCAGTTAATTAATATATCAAATTAATTTAAAATTGAGGATACACTGATGAAAATTCTAAACAAATATTTGCATCCACACATATATTTGAACATCACATAATAAAAACTCATTAATTTAAAATACTTCAACGTAAAATACTGCGTAATAAATGATACTGAATCGCTCTATTATTATAATAATAATAATAATAATAATAATAATAATAATAATAATAATAATAATAATAATAATAAATTAATACTTTGAAAATAAAATAAGAATTTTGAAGAAAATAATCATGAAAATATTGAAAATCGTAAAAATATCTTTTGGAAATAATATTAATAATAATAATACTTTGAATATAATAATACTATGAACTTGTATTTGAAAATAATATACATTTAGCGACCAATACCCATAGAGGGACAAAATATCTTGTCGGATAAACTCAGACTATATATATAATTAAATCAGTCAAATCAAGAACTTTGATAAAATTATACTCAAGTGGTAATAATATTCATTGAAATATATGATAAATTAATAAAGAGTGTAAATCTTAATTATTCATAAATTGCTACAGAAGGTTAAAAGAAAATTACAGACAATTAAATTTAGTAAAAAGTATATAATTGTATTTTTAAAATATTACGTTACATTTCAATTATTTAGGAATGTGACTAATATTAATTTCGAAATTTAGTGTAAAAACTCAGCCAAACTTTATTAACAGAATTATTTTTCAATCAACTTTGATGTAATAATTTAGCTATAACATAATCTGAACAATCAACAGCCCCCGATTTATTTTCCTACTAATATTTCTTCTGTTAAATATTCAAGTTTTAGTAAAATATATTTTAAATATATATCTATTCTTATTTTCATCAAAAACCTTTCAATTTTTTTTTATCATATATTCTTACCACCTAAGTATAATTTTATTATTATTATTATTATTATTATTATTATTATTATTATTATTATTATTATTATTATTATTATTATTATTATTATTATAGAGCGATTCAGTATCATTTATTACGCAGTATTTTACGTTGCAGTATTTTAAATTAATTTGATATATTAATTAACTGAAAACTTGAAATTCATCATATTACTCCATGTAAATTAACCAAACGATCATGTTTCTATAATAATAAAAAATAGAAATTTGACAAAAATTACTCCAAATGATAAAGAATTTATACCAAATTTATTAATGAATTGTCAGTAAATGATCATGTATTTCTCACAAAGATATAAATTAACCAATGAATTTATTAATTATTGTCTGAAAATATTATTTTAAATGACATATTTAACCAATATTCTTCGCACAAAATATTCATGTTTTGGTAAATGTTGCTCAAAAATCTTAACTTATTCTCACAAAGATATATTACAGTGATAATAAATTAGAATTCTAACTAATAAACACCTTAATTGGTTAACCAGATGATCATATTTCTATTATGACTCGAACAAAGATTTTTACTCCAAAGAATCAATGTTGTTATTAATGTATTTCTCACGAAGTTAACTATTGTAATGAACATTAGATGAATAAATTACCTATGAAAATATTTTACTAAATTACCTTTTAAATGACAAAGTTAATCAATAAATTAATCGTTTGAAATAAGAATAAAGTTACATTTAAAATATTACCCAAATATTTCTCACTAAATTACCTAAGAATTTATATACATGTGCCTTAATTACCCTTGCGACCAGTACCTTTACGACAAATACCCATAGGGGGACAAAATATCTTGTCGGATAAACTCTGAGTACATAAAAGAACTTACAATCTTTATTGATTAATTTGTTGTATATAGATTTGCATTGACACATCAAAATGTCAGATAATATTTATAAATTAACTAAAAAATATACAAAATAGCAATAAATGTGCATGATTAAAAAAGACACTAGAAATTTGTATTAAGAAATTACATATATATAGTATGATATTCATTAATCAAAGTTGAACAGGCTTGACAATTGCGAACATTCTTCTCGTGACACTTAGAACAAACAATTACATGACCACACGGTAAAAACAAAACCGAAACTTGATTTTCTTTACAAATTGAACAAGTTAAATACATTTTCTTAACATCGTTCAGTTTTTCCGTTAGTTTATTTTCAATCAAATCGACTTTCGCCATCCATTCATAAATCAATCTACTATATCCCGGTTTCAATCTTAAATACATGCAACTCCAAAAGTATTCATTCAGTGTATCGTTGTTTACCACTGTTTTTTCCAAATACATTAAATAACTAGATAACTTCAAAATACATTTATCATAATTAAATAAATCAATCAAATATTCAATAGAGGAATGTTTGAAAATTTTTAAAACATTTATGATTTTCTTATCAGTGTAAGCATCATGATTATTTATAAAATCTTCAACTGTGTTGTTAAAAAATTTCAATGAGCGATTATCTTCAGAATAGGATGGACTTAATTTTTCATTATTTCGAGTTCCTTGCTATAAATCACAAAAAAATGATAAAATAATAAAGTTACCAAATACATTTTGTGATTTACACAATCATATTCAACAGTTTTACTTGTAGAAATCATCAGTAATAACTAAATTACTTTTGTTTTTACATTTATCACAATAGATATAACCAATCAAATTAGAATTTTCAAAATGTAATCGATGAGTCACGTGACCTTGATGAGTCATATGACCTTGAATGAGTCATACTTTATAAAATAAGAATTTTGAAGAAAATAATCATGAAAAACAATGAAAATATTGCTTATTACAACATTCGGATACCCTACATAAAACCCATCGAAATAATAATAATAATAATAATAATAATAATAATAATAATAATAATAATAATAATAATAATAATAATAATAATAATAATAATAATACATTGAAAATAACTTTGAAAATAATATATTCATGCAAATGATGAAAATGTTGAAAATCATGAAATCGATGCAAAAATTATGAAAATAATTATGAAAATGTTCTTGCATCTAATGAAAATGGCGTCAAAATATGTTTTGAAAATAAGATTTTAACATACCACAACGTAATATATTTTTGTTCTACCCCTTCATTGATTAGTCAGAATTTAATAATATGCCCTTTGAGACATGTTGTATATGAGCATTATCCGTCCGGGGACTAAATATGTTGTCGGATAAACTCATAGTTTATATAATAATAATTATAATAATACTTTGAAAATAAAAAAAGAATAATAATAATAATAATGAAAATAATAATAATAATAATAATAATAATAATAATAATAATAATAATAATAATAATAATAATAATACTACTAATAATAATAATAATAATAATAATAATAATAATAATAATACTTTGAAAATATTATAAATAATAATAATATCCCCCGCGCGTTAACAATAACAATAATAAAAATAATAATAATTGATGAAAATGTTGAAAATGATGTCAAAATATATTTAAGTTTTAAAATACTGCAACGTAATATATATTTTTCCTACCCCTTCCTTGATTTTGATTGGTCAGTATATATACTCTTTGAGACATGTGAGCAGTACCTTTGCGAGTAGTACCCATAAAGGGGACTAAATATCTTGTCGGATAAACTCTGAGTATATATAATAATAATAATAATAATAATAATAATAATAATAATAATAATAATAATAATACCCTTGTGAGCAGTACACTTGCAACATGTTGAGTGTGAACATTACCCATAGGGGGACAAAATATCTTGTCGGATAAACTCAGAGTATAATCACATATTAAGCATATATACCCGTGTTAAAATAAGCATGTGCAATACATGTACAATTCACACAAAAACATAGATTTTTCATAAATTTTAAAGAAATTGGATAAAATTTTTACACACATACACACACAATAATTCTCTACCCCATAGCACACACACATACACACACAGAAAACATAGATTTTTGAAAGAAATTTACATGTATTTGATAAAAGTTTTTTACACACACATACTCTACCCCATAGCACACACACACAGAAAACATAGATTTTTGAAAGAAATTTACATGTATTTGATAAAAGTTTTACACACACACACATACTCTACCCCATAGCACACACACATAGATTTTTTAAAGAAATCTACATGTATTTGATAAAAGTTTTTTACACACACATACTCTACCCCATAACACACACATATATAGATTTTTCATAAATTTTAAAGAAATTTGATATAATTTTTACACACATATACAATAATTCTCTACCCCATAGGACAAACACACATATAGATTTTTTAAAGAAATTTACATGTATTTGATAAAATTTTTACACACACACATACTCTACCCATAACACACACACACAAAAACATAGATTTTTCATAAAATTTACCTAAATTTATACATGTATTTAATAAAATTTCATATTTTACACACTCACACTCTACCAATAACACACACATAGATTTTTTAAAAAAATTTACATGTATTTGATAAAATTTATTATTTTTGGCTATTGCACACACAATCACTCAGAAATATTTTTCTACCCTTAAGGTGTGTAATCCTAGCATGTATACTTTCGAATAGACTTGTGTCTGTGGAAATATTTTAGGTTTTTCTCTAATACTTGCAATAATAATAATGGATTGAGTATGTGTGTAAAATTAATATCAAGGTATGACTAATAAATTTGCAATACACTTGCATAATTAACAAAGACATGAATATAATATTAATATTAATAATAATAATAATAATAATAATAATAATAATAATAATAATAATAATAATAATAATAATAATAATAATAATATTAATATTAATAATAATAAAAATAATAATAATACTATTGATAATAATAAATAATATTGATAATAATAATAATTTTGATATTAATAATAATAAATCCCATGGGTGCGTCATTCTGAAAACAGGTGTCTTTGTTTTAAAAAGTGATGAGTCATTGTCTTTGTTATAAAAAGTCAGCGATGACTACCTTTGTAGTACCTTTTGTTTGATATGTATATTATAAGGTTTGAAAAATTTGAACCTTGAACCCTTTGACCCTTGGACCATCATACTCATCTTTGTATTACCTTTTGTTTGATATGTGTATTATAAAGTTCGAAAGTTTTTGACCCTTTGAAGGTTATTGACCCACCATATACCTTCGACCCTTGGACCATCATACTCATCTTTGTATTACCTTTTGTTTGATATGTATATTATAATGTTTTCAAAATTTGAACCTTGGACCCTTTAAACTGGGACCATCATACTCATCTTTGAATTTCCTTTTGTTTGATATATATATTATGAGATTTTAAAAAAATTGAAAGTTTTTGACCCTTTGAAGGTTATTGACCAACCATACACCTTTGAAGATATGACCATTAGATAGACCTCTTAAATACCTTTCGAATGATATATATATTATAAAGTTTGAAAAAAATTGAAGGTTTTTAACCCTTTGAAGGGTTATTGACCAACCATACACCTTCAAAGATATGAACATTAGATAGACCTCTTAAATACCTTTCGAATGATATATATATTATAAAGTTTGAAAAATTTGAACCTTGGACCCTTTGACCCTTGGACCATCATACTCATCTTTGTATTACCTTTTGTTTGATATGTATATTATAAAGTTCGAAAGTTTTTGACCCTTTGAAGGTTATTGACCCACCATATACCTTCGACCCTTGGACCATCATACTCATCTTTGTATTACCTTTTGTTTGATATGTATATTATAATGTTTTCAAAATTTGAACCTTTGACCTTTAAACTTGGACCATCATACTCATCTTTGAATTTCCTTTTGTTTGATATATATATTATGAGATTTTAAAAAAATTGAAGGTTTTTGACCCTTTGAAGGTTATACCATTCGAAGAAATGACCATTAGATATACCTCTGAAATACCTTTCGAATGATAAGGTTTGAAAAGATTTTTTTAAGTAACCCACCAGTTTATAATATTGATTTGCATTTAAATTATTTGATATATATATATATATATATATATATATATATATATATATATATATATATATTATTATATTTTCAAAGTAATATTATTATTTTTCAAAGTAATACTATTTTTTATTATTATTTTATTATAATTATTATTAATTAATTAATTTTATTATTAATTTTATTATTATTAATTAATTAATTTTATTATTATTCACAAAAATATTATTATTATAAAGACATGTTGAACTCATGTCACGTGTAAATTAAACAAAGACAATGAGTAACAAAGACATTATTTGTTACTATGTGAGTCATTGATGACTCATCATTTTAGAACAAAGCATAGAGTATGTGTGCGTATATTTCTCTATCCTATCGTTATTCTGACTGGATAGACGTTACATATACTCTATGCTTTTTTCAAAATGCTCGTGGATGAAAAAGTAAATTTTAATTATTATGTTTTTAATTATAATGTTTTTTAGAAATTATGAAATCAATTTATGAATTTTTTATGAAATTTTATTATGAATTTTTTATGAATATGTTTTTATGGAGAAAATTATATCAGAAATGGTAATGTTTTTTATTACTTTGTTATTATTATTTTATTTTTTATTATTATTTTTTATTACTTTGAAATAATATTTTGAAATAATATTAATTTGATAATAATAATAGTAATAATAAGTATAATAAAATAATAATATTACATTGAAAATAATAATAATAATAATAATAATAATAATAATAATAATAATAATAATGATAATAATAATGATAATAATAATAATAATAACAATAATAATAATAATAATAATAATAATAATAATAATAATAATAATAATAATATATTAATAATAATAATAATAATAATAATAATAATAATTATAATAATAATAATAATAATAATAATGATAATAATAATAATAATTTTGATAATAGCATCTTTGTTCTAGTGGAGTCCTGAGTCATCGTTCTAATCGTGTGTGATAGTCTTTGTCTTAAAAATAAATGATTGGTCTTTGTTCAAAAAAGTCATCGGTGAGTCATACAGGTGGGGGGGGGGGGGGGGGTAGTGCACAAAAAAATAATAACTCCTTATTTAAACTATGAATCATCGATGAGTCTTTGTCTATATGTCTTTGTTTAAATGTATTTATTTAAATATTTGTTTACATGTCATTATTTAAATATTTGATTAAATGTCTTTGTTTAAATATTTGTTTAAATGTATTTATTTAAATATTTGTTTACATGTCATTGTTTAAATATTTGATTAAATGTCTTTGTTTAAATATTTGTTTAAATATATTTATTTAAATATTAAATATGTCTTTGTTTAAAAAATGATGAGTCATACATACTTTAATAATGAGTCAGTTGGCTTTGTTCCAAAAATGATGAGTCATATGACCTTGTTACTAAAAATAGAATGACCTTGATGAGTCATCGATGACGTCACATGACCGTGTTACTAAAAATAGAATGACCTTGACCAAGTTACTAAAAATAGAATGACCTTGATGAGTCATCGATGACGTCATGTGACCTTGCTACTAAAAATAGAATGCCCTTGATGAGTCATCGATGACGTCATGTGACATTGTTACTAAAAATAGAATGACCTTGACGTAGTTATAGCCGTTGCTATGGATGAGTCATATGACCTTGTTACTAAAAATAGAATGACCTTGACCTAGTTACAGCCGTTGCTATGGATGAGTCATATGACATTGGCATGGTTGTCATGGTTACCACGGTTGCTATGGGTGAGTCATATGACCTTGTCGCAGTTACCACTGTTGCTATGGATGAGTCATCGATGAGTCATATGTCTTTGTTTTGCGCTGAGTCATCGGGGGGGTAGTGCAAAAAAATGACAAAAAACGATGAGTCATGGAGCACACTTGTCTCTACTGGTATTTTTTGATAACTTTAATCACAGTATTGCGCTGCACTGCCAAAGTCTACGCAATGCCAATTTTTTCCCTTCCTCCATTAATATAAAGGCCGACCATTTTTTCTCGAATATTGCCTGACAAATACTTTCTTGTTAAGCATGAAACTGCTGAGTCGTAAAGAAAGTTCGTTCGGAATAGAAATTATATGATCAATACTGCTTTTATACTGTCGTAGAAAATTCCAGAAACACATGTAATAATTGATTCATTTAAACAAAATCATAAAAATGCAAAATGTTTCGATACTTTTTTGATACAAAATTTAGGATGTTTACAAAATAGCAATAAAAATATAGTCTTAAAAACATGATATTGTTTCACCATTTGAAAGCCCATATAAAACTGTGTTGGTATATAAAAGGAGAGGATCCTAAGTACTGGTAGAACAAAATGGTTAAGAAAGATAATAATTTCTATTTCATGTTTCCATACTTTTTTTGCTCACTGTTAATATATAATTTTCAATATGTATGTCATATGCCTGTCACATTTTACTCTTATACAAAATTATTGGCAGCAAAGGTTTTTATTTCTAAATTATTTAAAATTTATTATTAAAACAATACCTGCGGAACAGGTTTGTGACTTCTTCAATTCGTATATATCGTAGCTATAAACGGTGGCTAAATTGCAGAACCTTTAGTTTAAATGGGCAAAGAACCACTTGACAGTCACATATAAATATCTTAAATATATATTTTATTTTTTGTTAGTATATAACTAGTAGAAGTATTAAAATTTCCATCATTTTTTAATTAATGTCACATTTATGCAGAATGTTAATGTTCTAAATATCATAATATTCAATATTTTCCCACTAGATATTTTTGAAATGGACTTTGCAACAAAGTTTTATAGTCATTTTCCAGTGAATAAACTATTGTGTGTGTAATAAGTGGTTACGAGTGAGGAAATATTTTGCGCCTTTGCTTTAATAACTGCGCATTATTATTTAATTGACCACTAAATGCCCGTCTCAAGCGACATTGGTACTGTGATTAGTGAGTGGGCGCGAGGAAAAGGTGAGCTTCATTATAAACACTGCTAATGTCCTAGTACGCCTCTGGGTTAAAAGGCTTACCATGTGTAATGTCGTATTTTCTCTTGTCCCCCATACGCCATATTTTCCTATAAATTATATATACTCCTAACTCTTTGTCCTCAGTTTTTTTTCACATCTGTGTCAAGAATTTAATTGACGAAATACGATTTGAATATGCGAAATACGAAATTGTATGAACGGAGATTTAAGTTCGAATACTCTACGATCATGTAAACGAAATTCATTTACATTTTAGACAAGGTTTTGTTTTAATGACGTTTCATTCTATTTATTCCATAATCAGTTTGATTTTAATTTATTTCGAAAGGATAACGCATTCCTTGGTAGCGAGGTAATGACGATTCTATTAAAGTTGAATTATTTTTTATATTTCCTCTCGGTTATCTAATGATTTTAACTAATTTAGGTCCCAATAAAACGGTTGTTTTAAACTACAAATTCAATGAAATTTTGAAAAGAAAATTATATTAAAATAAATAAGTAAAATAAGCACATAAAATTTACAAAAAATATTATTAGCAAAAATAAATGTGATTATCAAGATTTTAAATATACCAGGCGACGTATTCTCTGAAATTTTCCATCTTATCAACTAAATCATAATAAATCATAATAATAGCGTCGTCACAATGATACCGTCGCAAGTAATAATAGCAAAATTACACCGAGCTTGTGCCGATTAAATGACATTAAAGGCACATATATGTCAAATACTACAACTACACCAGAAACCACTGAGATACATTTCCTATAATATAATAAAAAAATCAATAATCTTACATTATAGAAACATACATACTTTGATTTCACGCTGATGTTCACGTTGATAGTGCAATGACATACGCCTTACACTATCGAAATATAAAGTGGTAGGAAATTTAAATACTGCACACAAACACAAAATATACTAAAATACACATGCAAACTTTCGATATATAGAAACGCGCCGCTGAGATATGTTTCTATAATAACTTTATTTTAGACAATTTTGATAAAAAAAAGATCGCTGAAAATGTTTTTAATGTATTTTTAAAGAAACTACGTTAAATTGTCATGAAAATGACGAAATATCATCGTAAGAATAACTTTTGAGTTAAAATTAAGTTAAATATTCACTAGAATTTCTGATATTTGTTTTAGAAAGATTCATAGTTTTGGCGATTGATTTAATTATTTAATTATAATTAAAAATATATCTGATTTGCATTATATCATAATAATTCCAAATAATTATAAAATAAATTTCATAAAATGCTTAAAATCCTGAAAATTAATTAAAAATAATTTATAATATAAATGTTGACTAAAAGTAATATTAAAAATATATGGATCAAAATTCAAGCCTTAACATTTACTTAAAATTAAACATTTTAACTGAAAGTCATTTCTAAAATGGCTAAAATTAATTTCTAGAAGAATGAAATTCATTAAATTTGTGAGTCACATGTTTTTGAATCCATGTTCTCTGGAGATCTATCAGTTCGGATTTATTTCGATAGTTTTTTATGTTTACTTTTGTTAGATATATTGTAGTTAGTCGGTGATTATTAAACTACCAAGTACTGGTCTGACTCCGAGCGTGTTATTTAATAATGACAATGACAAGTCCCAACGACGTAAAACTTTATTTGATTATCACAATTCATTATAACGAATTTAACGATACCAATTTTCAACACAACTCAAATGTTTCAAATGATTATTACAACCTTTCGGGAGGAGTAGCACAATAATGATAATACTCTGAGAATACAACCACTTGACTACTGCCGGTAACGGGTGATTCGCAAAATTCATTTGATTGCTTTTTGACTTGATTTAAATTCCTCAACTACTTCTTATTATTAATTCAATTAACAAGTTTTCTTATCTCCCATTCAGCTGTTTTCCTGATTCTCAATACTTCATTTAAAATCTCCTCGTAAATTTAAATCTCCTAGCTAATTTCTCTCGTCGTAAATTTTCTCGTCTCTCCTAGTTTGTGTACAGTTTTTATACCTTGCCATCTAATAGTATTTATTGATATTTCATTATTTTTCTCCTGTTCCATCTGACACTGCGCAATCTCTGATAGATGTCGAGATATATATTTTTTGACAATCACCTCTCTCGGATTCCCCACGTGCCTTCTTTTCCTTATTTCGAATAGGCCATCGAGATAACTAGATAATTTTAACTTTGTTTTTACTTATTGTTTTGTTTCTTTTGCGCCTGTACTTATTAATTAAGAATGCTTTTATTGATTTTCTTCTATTTTCTACTCATTTTCCAATATCTCTTTACCACTTATTCCCTGTTTCTTTTACTTTTTGGGGTTTCTTTTTTATCAACTTAGGATGATTTTTGAAATTTCTTTTCCTTAATTTTGATCTAATTTCCATTCAAAGATTTTTGTTTGCTTCATTCATTTCATTTTCCTTTCATTTCCAATCTCTAATTTTCTGTTTTATGAACGTTATTTTGTTTAAAATTGCATTTTGTCGTTTGGGACTTTTATCAACCAGTTATTTTTTGTTTTAATTCTTTCTATGCTTCATTTCTCATATTTTTAATTTAATTCTCATCTTGCTTTGTGATTTTCATTTCTTATTATATTTTCTGCTTTATTTTTCTTTATCTCGTTTTATTTTATTTTAATTTATTTTTTCTTGGCTTTTATTATGGTGATTTCTCATTTTTTATATTTATGTTTTTCGTCCTCCTTCAGTCGTGTTTTATCATTTCAGATAAATTATATTACAACCGGGTAGTGATGCTGGTTATAAATACAATTCTAATCAAACTTGAAATGTCACTAGCAATATCTATAATGATAAATTATTATTTAAATTATTTAAAAATAATATATTCTTAGTGATAAAATTGTTTTAAATGACTTTAAATTATAATAATTACAGACGAAATTGCCAGATCTGTACGTCTATCCTTGAATGAGAAATTAAAGTATATTAAAACGGTATGCAATGATTCTAATGCTAATGCGTATGTTGCAACTGAAAGTTCAAAGTAGTACACCCAATTCCGAAAACATGTGCGATCATTTGTTTACGGATTCCTTTACGGAAACCTTTGCAATAAACTGAGATTTGCTCTTAATTATGGAAAATTAGATAATAGATTAGAAAAATTAGTATAATGCCTTTTACTTTTTTCTTTAAAAATCAATAAACACATTTATTATATGAAATACAAAATATATTGTTAGAAGACTTTGAAAACATAAAATTTATTATTATTAAAAACTGATTATCCATCAGGAGGAAGTCATTATATCGTAAGTATATCGTAAGCAATTCAATATCGCAACTTTCACATTCAGACATACATTACACAATATTCAGTCATACAAATTCAACACCATAAATTATTTAAAAAATCGGTATTATTTACAATTTTTTATTAATCATATTTTTCTCAGTAAATTTATTATTATTATTATTATTATTATTATTATTATTATTATTATTATTATTATTATTATTATTATTATTATTATTTTATTATTATTATATATTTATGGTATTCCTTGACCTAGGGGAATTGTTCCGACAACATGTAATGAACTCTTCAAAATGATTGAATCAAAGTCAAATGAATCTGTGGTAGGTCTTTGATGAGTAATCTAATTCCTTAATTCTTGTCAATAGAAATACGGTGTTCAATTCTCAATGCTTGAAATTTACAACGAACGTATTCATGACCTTCTCGTTCCTGCTAATTCATCCAAAGGAAATCTAGCAATTAGGGAAAATAAAAATATGGGATTTTTTGTGCAGGATCTCCTTAAAGTTCCAGTTGGTAGTTATATGCAGGTTGAAAAACGAATGAATCAAGGTATTGTGAATTGTATAGAGGATAATTATCAATCTCGACAGGGACATCGAATAGAACGATTGCTGCTACACAAATGAACGCTACCAGTAGTCGAGCACATACTGTTATTACCATTGAATTCAACCAGATAATCAAGTCAGGAAATACTTCTAATACAAAAAGTTCTATCATCCAGCTAATAGATCTTGCTGGTAATCATAGCAGTGGATTAATGCTATTCAGTTGTATTTTCAGGGTCAGAAAGAGCTGATAGTACAGGAGCTACAGGAGACAGGTTAAAGGAAGGAGCTAGTATCAACAAGTCATTATCTGCACTGGGAAATGTTATTGCGGTATGTTTGCTTGAATCATTACCAAAAATCTGGAGCTGGGGTCTAAATTCTAGCTCTTGCTCCAGAGCAACTCCAATATGTCTTTGTTATTTTAGTGTGCAATGACATTTTTTATTTTCAAAAAAAATTATCTTAGTTTTAACAAACTGCTTTTTACTATTCCCATTGGTTTTATCCACAGATATTTTTAAAATTTTTTCCATTAAAAATTACTTTCTTTTAAACAAAAGACAAAATGAAAAATATCTTCGTTTCTAAAACACACATATATATATATATATATATATATATATATATATATATATATATATATATATATATAATTCCTCACCATAGTGTTGTAATAAGCATGGTATAATAGTTAGCTTGTTGAGTCAACTGTATCATTGTGAAAATATTTGTGATATTCAATAAAGTTTCCAGTGTTAATTGTTATTTGTGGGTCAGTCAAAGACACGCTTGGAGTCAGAGTAAGAATTCTAATTTTATCACCAACTCTATATATATATATATATATATATATATATATATATATATATATATAATGTCGATTTTGAGAGGGGAGATTGAATCCCTTGACATTCCATGAGGGACAAATAGGTACTATTCTACACGCCTCTTTTATTCTTTAGGATACATTTTGGGCTCTTGTGCAGATTTCACTTTTAGACGGTCTTTTGATGGTAGTTTTGAATAGACTACTTTTAAAATATTAGTTACATTTTATTAAAGCATTTTTTATTCGTTAGTTTTATAAACATAATAAATGACAACCAAATTTTTGTGAGTTCAATATCCCTTAATATTAGTTATTATCCCGCATATTCCAATACGTTATGCCACATCTTCTCCTTCATCATCAGTGTGAATAATTTCTAATTTCGGTGGCCCGTCAAAAGAGCGCACGACAAAAGAAAATATGAACATTTTACAACGTCCTTCACACTTGTTCCTTGATGGTACTGTTGGGGTTATAGAAAAGATGCGAAATAAAAATATAAAATTTCAAAAATTATCAAAATTAATTAAAAATTTTGAAAAAGTAAAAATCAATATTTTTCAGGGAGAAAGTGGAAACGGTGGAAAATGGAATTACGAGGTCGAATGATATAATTTCAAATTGATCAGAGACCCAAAAACCAATTAATTAATTAAGTTTCAGCAAATACTTATTAATCAAAGGATACAAAACTGATTATCAGATCAATAGGTTGCCTCAAATTAAGAGGCAATAAATGATTCATTATACCCAGTTAATTGGCAGATGAATGGGATGCCGGGAATTAGGAGAATCGGCAGCGGATTCTTCAGCTGGATGAGACAAAGATTGATGATCAGCGAAATACTATAAAAACAGCTAATAGAAAACAGAAAGCGCCAGTTGGTCGAAGCAAAATTTATAAACTTAGTAAAAATTAAAGCGAAGTGCAAATTAGTTTAATTTAGTAGACTTAATCAAAGGAGGCAAATGAGATCGCTTCAGCAAGGAGTGATAAACCAAATTGTGCTCTGACTTATAGGCTGATGCCCATTGTTGTAACATTAAAAGAAGAGTTTTTATGATTTGAAAATAAAGATTTTTTTGGGATCTGAGTTCTATTTATTTGATTGCTGAACACAAGGAGTTGGATCAATATTTAGTCCCATCGACAAAAATTTTAATATCCCAACAGTATATTCGAAACAGCGCCATCAATTTTATTTCAAATGCATATGATCTATGCACTCATTATTTAGCGCATAATTCCGTGTATGTACATTATCTTTCCTTCAAACCCCTTCACAAGATGTGGTTACTGTCCCAAAATCTTTGTTTATTTTTAAAAATATGTTTTTGAAGTCAAGCACTCCTTGGATTTAATGATGATTGATTATTATTAAAAGATTAAAATATTTATTTATATTAAATATTATCAAATCTAGGCTTTGGCGGATTCCACAGGTGGAAACAAAAGCACGATAATCCCTTACAGAGATTCTGTGTTGACGAAGCTCCTTAAAAACGCGCTTGGTGGGAACAGTAAAACCGTGATGATTGCTGCGTTATCCCCCGCTGACATCAACTACGACGAAACTCTCAGTACGTTACGCTATGCTGATAGAGTAAAGCAAATAAAAAATGTTGCGATTGTAAATGAAAATCCCTTGGAAAAAATAATAAGAGAACTGAGAGTTAAAATTGATTCAAAAAGAAAATTGAAATAATTCTAATTTAGGAAGAAAATGAGCGATTAAAATTGGCGCTGAACGGACAACTACCGAAGGACATCAATACAAAAGGCATGTCGGAAGAAGGTGAAAATGTTTCATGAGTATAGTATCAAGTAGTATAAAAAATATTTAGATATTCAAAAGCTGAGAAAGGAAATTGAAGAAGATTTGAAAATGGGAATCCAGTTTAAATCAGAAATACTTAATTTTCAAAATTCTGAAGAATGGCAAGCTAAAGTTTGTCTTTTTACATGGGAAATTTTATCGCATGACATTCCAGATCACAGCAGCAGAATCACAAAATGACGCTGAAAAGAATGCTAAGACGTCAAAGGTTAACAAGTTCCCATACATCTCAAATATCAATGAAGATCCTCAGCTTACAGGCACTCTACGTTATTTCATTGAAAGTCCAAATGTGATACTTGGTAAACTGTCTCAACTAACAAATGATTCAATGACACCTTTAAAAATTTACGGGCCCGGAATACAGGAGACCCATGCAATCATAACATACAATGCAAAAAAGGAAACTGTATCAATTAAGCCGCTTTCCGAGAATTGCGTTGTCAAAGTAAACGGACATCGAATAGGAAAAGATAAAGAAACAAATATTTCGGATAATGATCGTTTGGTTTTAGGTATACTATTTTATTTATAATCATAAAAGGGAACTGTTCCCTTCATTATTTATTTATTATACCATTAAAAGAATAAATGCGCAAATTTAATTTGTTGGTAATAATTGAATTGAAAGTACCCGTAATTCAAGATGATTGAGGGGTCAACTATTCCATGTATTTGTCAAATATTATAACTGAATCATTACCACGAATTTAAGCAAATATAATAAACAATATTTAAAATTATTGAAGCTGACAAAAATAACACAGCATAAAAATAAATTTAAGTTAATATTTTACTTACAATTTGACAGTAAAATATTAAGTTAAATTTTTACAAAATTAGTTTTGACTTATTGTAGTGTGTTAAATGGTTTATGGTAACCATCAATATCAAAATAATAAGTCATTATTATGCAAATTTCTTTATTAAAGGCAGCACAAATCTCTACATATTCAAGAATCCAACTGCTAAGAATAGGCCCAATGTTGTTTGGGACTGGGAGTCTGCACAAATGGAAATCGCAGCTGCAGAAGGTTTTGATGTGAAAGGTAACAATTAAAAAGCTGATAATTTACCCCTAATTTAATATTCTAGATAGGAGCATCCTGGAATCTCAAATCATCGAAATTTTGCCTATGGTGTTTGAGGTGAATGCGATTTCTCAGGAAATGAACAAAAATAAGAAATTTGATGTACTCATTATTCCAGAGCAAGCTCAAGCTCTATCATTCAGGGAAGAAGGAAAGCCTAAGTAAATAAATGAAATCTCTTTCATTGTCCATAATTATATGCTAGAGTTTATGATCCGGATGACAAGTTTAATTACAAGCAATACCTGGTTAATGGAGCGCAGCCATTTCATTAATAGGAGGTTTATCATACAAGTTTGGATTTTCATATCTTATATTTATTCTTGGCGTAATCTATATAGGAAATGTACCAAAGGTTTTTAGATGGAGAAAATATAGATAATATGCCTTGCAAAGAGGATCCATTTTGGGAACCTACTTCGGACATTTTGGTAGGAATCGCTCCTGTATATTTGCAAAATCTTTTATATGGAATGGGAATGACTTACAGTGTAAATGTCATGGATTATAAAGGGAGGGAAGAAGGCACTTTATCTGTTAAAATTGAACCTTGTGACAAGGATGGTGTGACGTTAGATTCACAGGATCAATTTATCGAGGATCCAAAACAGTTATTGAAGAAGCCATATTCAGTAAAGGTATCATGAAAACCTACAAAACCTTTATTACCATCTTGTTGCAGATTTCAATAGACTACCTCTCGCTATTCAAGACCAGATTTATTCATGGCAGCAAAGTCAAATTCAACATTTACCTAATTGACAAAACCTTTGAAACAGATACAAATAAAAAAAGTTTGGAATCCTATTTCAATTTTGATAAAGTTATTAGTTGGCCGTCAATCACTAAGGATCATCTAGAATATTTCAAAGATGGAACTATTATATTCTGCGTTTATGGTATTCAAAAAGACTTGAAACCGCAACCAAGTAACAATAAAGTAAATTGAGTTTTATTTAAGATCAAATAAATAGTAAAGCGTTTAAGAAAACTCCAAACCAAACTAGAATTCAAATGGCCATGGAATATGATCGGAACAAAATGAAAACAGAGAATGTGGTGTCACAAGCTCTAGCTAATCGGCAGGCAAGAAAAATTGAGAGATTGAAGGTATAGAATAAAATCTTTGAGGAAACTAAACGTTCTATAGCAACTATGTATTGACTGGTCCAATAAACCACCCGAGGAACAGAGGTTCGATCGCTTCTTAGCTTCAGTTTCTGCTATTTGCTTCAGCTCTGAAAATAAGTTCAAAGTTTTCTCAACGATAATTGGAAAAGTAAAAATATTTTATGATAAACTTTTTAAAATATTTTAGGGCGCAATTTTATCCAAAGAAATATTAAAGAGTAGAAGCCATGCGAAAATCAACAATTCTGCACCAGGAGGCGCCAAAACAAGCAACGCTCGTAAACATCCAGATATTGACAATAGTGAAGTTTGCTCCATAATGTGATTAGTTACCATCTTGGTTTTCCTCTAGCTACAATTCTCTTATCAGGATCTTTATGTTTTTTTAAATATTTTGAGTCTCTATTTTATTATTATTATTATTATTATTATTATTATTATTATTATTATTATTATTATTATTATTATTATTATTATTGTATTTATTAAAAAATTGACTATGAATCAGTAAAGATATCAATGTTTTTTTGATGTTCATGATTTTTCAGCACAGCTTCTTTCACTTAATCACTTGAAAAAGACTGCCGAAAATTCGTGAAATATAAAAAAAAATTTATAAAGTGTTGATTTCTTGGTAGCAGCATTTATTATTTAAAACAATAAAGTGATAATTTAAGCCTTTTGCTGCAAATAATGTATTTAATGAAAAAAATATTCGACTATAATATATGACAAGGACTATCTTATAGTTCAAAATATTTCGTTATTAGAAGCTGCTAAAACATCTTCTAAATTGTTTTTTAAATCCGGTTCAAAAGTTAAAGAAAGTTAATGGAAAAATGGAATATTGTATAATTTCCAAACAAATTTTCCGCGTTGAATAAAATATTTTCAAAACCATTTATCAAAATATTTCAATATTTAAAACATTTTTATTTAAAATTTTTCATTGATAAAACTTCTTTTTTAAAAAGCTATTTTAATTTTTAATTTAAAAATTTCAACTTAAAAAATCCAATTTAAAATTATTTAAAGTTATTTTAATAGTCAATTATTTACAATTTAAAATTATTTTGATAAACCATTGAAATATTTAACTCTCAGCTGAAAACACCTCACATTCGTTAAATGCATTATTCGCAGCAAAAGGCTTAAATTTTCAGTTGATTGTTTTATTATTAATTTTACTTTTAGAATATAATTAAATTTATTACCAAAATATGTTGTTTAGACCCGAGGTTCCCAATCGTTGTAAGATGTGTATCTGTAAGTGGAGAACAAATGAAAACATACCAGTAGTTATTTATTTTTGGAAAAACGAGGCTTAAAAAATTCCATAGATATTCAAATAATGACTTTATTTCGTCATTTCATCTCTTACACATTTTATCGAGCAAAAATAGCGACCAGCACAACCACAAAAAAGGTTTGCTAAATTATTAGCTGGTTTTTAAAAAATGTTTCCCACATACATAAACTTGTACTATAAATTTTTTTTGCCTAACATGAATGTGATTGACTTCGAACAAAAATTAGACAAAACACTGTGTTCACTTCTCACGTAGCACAGATTCGCAACGGCTGAATTAAATAAATGATTGGCTGAATATTTGTTAAAGGTTGATGTTGTTTATCGAATTATGTTGGGCTAAGCCTTAAAAACTTCTTTTAAAGTTTTCTTTTTGTTTAAATTATTAATAATGACCTGAGAAAAGTAAATGGTCAGTTGAGACTACACCACACAGCAAATAGAAAGCATAAAGTCATTTAAAATAATAAAAATACACCAACTAAAACAAAAATAAACTAAAACAAAAAATAAGAAATAAATTAAAAAATTTAATAAAATCATTAACGCAAGCAAAATATTCCAAAGCCTTGCCATAAATCCATTCATATTTCATAGATTGCCGTCATTTCTATTCTATTATAGGAAATGTCCAAGAATCCCTCAACCTCAACGCCTCTCCGGTCATGCTTCTCGTGTGCCGACAAAATCTCTATCATTAAGATGCTGCAAACCCAAATCGGTCTACTGAAGAAGAAGATAGACCATTTCGAAGGAACGTGGTTCGCGCACACGCAAATGAAAGAAATGCTGATGAAACTATCTCGGTCGAGCACTGGCGCGATAGTCTCATAGAGGAGAGTCGTACTCAGCGGCTACTCATTAAAGAGCAGTCAGAGGCCTTGTACAAAGTCTATGTGCAAGCTACCCTCACCAAGAAAATTGTGACCATGCCTATCACGGAAGAAGACAATGTCTTCCCCTTACATCATCAAACAACAGAGATCAGTCAACCACCAAGAAAATTCTGCACTAGCTGCGTGGATACGCTTCTATCGCCGTCCCCTTCCGATATCTGTGTTCCGAAGGTCAGTCAAGTGACCTCAAAATCTATCCCACCTCCGGTGCCACTGGTCAAATCGAAACGCCGACAACCGACTAGATCGGAACGAAACAAAAAATGAAAGGTTTTAAAGGCAGAACGAGAAACCCAAATAATTGCTCGAGGGGTTCGACTAGCCCTGAAAATTCCACCAGAGGCACCAGTGGCTTCAACGGGGCAGTTTCACGTCGTGCCATCGTCCAGTACTTCCTGGGAAGAAAACACCAGGACTTCTTCGATTTGGACGAGATTTTCGCAGGAACCTCACCTTCTACGTTATGAGACCCGACGCGAAATCTGCAATTGTAAATAAAGAACTGATTAGAATGTCTTTTATGTGATTCTCGCTGCATGATTGTGTTATCTTGGTCGAACATCTTGGTGTAAAATTATTTTTTCTCTTTTTGGTTATGTATGTGTTGGTGTAATAAATGATTTGAATTCATGCAGGGTTATGGTTTTAATTTTTTATGATATAACTGGGTGAAGTATAAGTGATTTCTAAGGTCGTGTACCTGTGGAGAACGAGGTAAAGCGCAAATCAAGGTCTCAATGAGTGAGGTAAGACGTAAGTCCTTCTATCGGCAGCCAGGAGAAGGGTAAGCCGGAATATGGTGATGGAGTAGTCCTAAGGCAGGGGCTCACCTGCTTCACTATATTCCGCCATCATGGCACAGTACCAAAATGATGTAAGTCATGGGTGTCATAGTTTGAGAACGATCATGGGGGTCTGACAAACGGTCGACAAAATAGTTCGTTTAGTTTGATTGACCTTCGTCCTCTAGTAGAGAGTGAGTGTGTGTTTATCTAGTCGACAACCCAACACATATAGCCTATATACTTCTGGCAATAGAGCTGATCTGTTTATCGACCTTCACAAACCATGTACATCACCAACATGACCATCGTTATGAGTTCATGAATAAAGTTTACAATAGTCATGAAAGTGTTTACAAGGAAATTTTCTCTAGAATCTATCATCTTTTTGCAAGCACTTAATTTCAGTTCTGTTGTTTTTCTTTTCCAAAGACGCCAACAAAATCATTATCTCCTTACTTTACTATTTCTCGTGAAAATTTGTAAATGACTGCAGAGAAAATAAATTTAACTCTAATTTTCATTGAGCCTTATAAAGACCAATAGAACAATATCCAGCAAGGCGTTCACTATGGCAAGTTGCAAAAATTAACAAATTGTTGAGTGAATTACCTAAGTTGTCGATTTTTTAACATTAACAGACTATAGTTTATGTGATCCTTATATAGTTGTTTTTATAAAATTTGGACCAATCAGAATATCTGGTTGTTATTTTATTAAATTAATTTTGAATTAAATGTTTTGTTGTTTATTTTGTCTTTATTTTTGCAAATTAATAAATCAAAATAAATTAATAAAAACAAATCATAAAAGTTAATGTGCAATATTTATGACGTTATACTGGTACAAATGACATATTTGCCTTCTTGGATTTATTATTTCATTTTCTATATGACTTTGGCAAAAAATTGAGTATTTTGTTTAAATTGTATTGACGAAATAAAAAGTTAATAGATCGTCAATAATTAGAATTGGCGTATTTGTTGAGAAAGGAGATTATTTAAGACAAATTATTTTTATGTGCCTTTTGAGTTGTTTTCAACAGCCATCAAAATATATAAAAAAGAAACCAGTTTCGTCATTTAAAACAAACATCACAAAAGGAGATTTTGAATTGAAGTCACATCAAAATTTAAAAAATAACCGCTTAAAATCTCAAAGAAAGATAAAACTTCGCCGTTCTAAATTTCAAAAGGAGAAACTCAGAAAGACCTTCAAAATCAAAACGTCAAATGACCTAATAACTTGTCAACAGCCAAGAAAAAGATCACAGAAAGATTTAACTACGAAGAATTTTCAAAGAAATATTAATAATGTTCACTATAAGAGATTTTTGAAAGATTTCAAGAAATTAGAGATCAAGCAAGAAATAAAAAATGATAATTCAGAAAATAATTTTGATACGAAAATGACTGAAAATTTGAAATCGACCAAAAAATCCGAGAACTGTAATGGGTTATCTAATTTTGACCTAGGCGATAAAAATTCATTTAAATCCAATACAACTATTTCTACACATTTAGATGACTCGATTTTAGGAAATTTATCCGTCTGTTCACCAAAAACTGAAGAGGGATCAATTGGGGATATTTTAAATTTGTTAGATCATGATTTTGAAATTGACGCTGAAAATTATATTCATAGACTTTCTGACGAAGAAATAAACTCAAAAAATCACGAAGAAAAGAATGAAAATACAAATTTTTGTAGTTCATTTTGTCAAGAAAATAATTGTCAAAATAATTGTTGTGACTATTTTTATAATTTAAGTTTTACCGAATGTGATTGTAAATCTGAATTTGTCGAATTTTAATGAAATGAAATAAATAATAAGGTTGAATGGATATTAATATAAAATTCTATTTAACAAATGTTTGTTAAAATCGGTCTCTTAGTGGCGGTTGCCATGCTGATTAATTCAAATTATTATTTCAATCGATTTATTTAATTTTATTAACGAAAAATTGTAAAAAAAAGTGCAAATAAAATTGGAAATTAAAATCAGTAAATAAATTTTGCAAACGTTATGTCTGATCGTGAGGTTGATAAATATCCTGAGGTGAAGCAGAGAGGATATTATTCTGAAATTCTATCTGATGGAGCTATTGAACAATTAGAAGTATTTCAGTATAAATTTTCAAGAGGATATTTTGATAATTTCCACACTTAGAATGTCACGCATGGGCCTCCAGAAGTCCAAAATTTGTTAACTCAAACTCTTTATTATGAAAATACTCCAAAAGGTGAGATTTTATAGTCTAATTAATTCGTTTTGCTAACGGTGGATTTCAGCGGGAACTTTTGAAAATCTGGATCAGTTGAATAGCAATATCGATGTGCACGGCGAATCCACAAAAATCGATATAATTATAGTAAGAATTTGAGGTTAACTAGAGGGATAAAATCATTTATTTACAGGGAGGGGTGATAATTTCTTATTTAAATAAAATTTTGATATAAATATATGTATTGTGAACATTTGATATCAATCTGCAAGAGCTGAAGGAGGGGTCGTAAATATCTTGGATACATATGCGTTTTCATATGACGAATAAGAATTTTATCCAATCAAATGACGTTTGAGCACTTAATCCAATCAGATTGATAGCTTTTATGGAATTTATATGATGATTTGAGAAGTAAATAATGTAAATAATGACTAGCCATAGGGATTGCTTGATAATTGTTTTTGTTGATCAGTGCCAAGGGTTTATAATGAGACAAGAAATGATCTGAGGTACAAAGGTCTCATTACGTGGAGGTGCGAATAAGGTGGAGGATTCCCTATATTCTAGCATTTCCTATTTTCATTTGCAGTCAAATTTATTTTACTAATTGTTTCCATTTTTTTGGAATTTCCAACACATTTGACTCTCACCTATCTCTCTCTCTCTCTCTCACACACACACACACACACAATAATGGTGCAGTTAACAATTATTCGCATTGTGCTTCATGTTCCTGGTAACTGATCACCCCATATTTCCTGGCCACTGGAATTCTGACCAGCATATGGACCATATAAAGAAATGAGGAAATGTGACGCAAACAAGATGAGATTTGCACTCCGGCAATATGCATAGGAGATTGGAGACTTATATTGCACTGCTTGATCTAATTCTGGTTCTTGATTGTCCTCTGACATTGATCTCATAATGTAAATATGTCTCATCCACTTGTTATGACAGTTTATATAATTAATGTTCCCTGATGCCCAAATCGAATATAAACAAGCGAGAACGAAAGATAAGTTAGTGTAATAAAGATAATTCTACACGTATAATGCTACTCCAAATGATGTATTGATAATAATGATGATAATTCAGGATTTCCCCGAGAAATCATTCGAACCGAAACTGCAACTGATGTATTTCGTAGCGCCTGGAATGATTCCCAGACGAGTGCGATTGGAAAGGTAATTCAGATATTAAGCCCCTAATTAAAGTAATCATAACTCAGGGAGAAACGAGCATACGCAGAGCTAAGTTTGGAACATTTATTAGCGACAGATGGAAATATCACTAGTGATTATCTTATACCCAAATATCATCCACCCAATGGAAAGAAATCGGACGGCAGCTGGGCGCCATATCTCTTTCTGGAGACATTCGATAATGAAGAGTATGAAATTAGAAATCCAGACGAATGGCTAGAGATGGGATTGGAAGACGGTGTTCGAAAACCTGTACCCGGAAGAGCTTTATTGCCCGTGACTGATGACAAGCATGAAGGTACCGAGCATTTGATAGATTCCTATTCATATTTATTTGCAGTCGACATCCGGGATCCATCAATTGACTGGGCATGGCAGTCGGTAGGCGTACTGGATTATGATGCCGATACAAAGCTGTGGTTCGTACAAAAGACTGATAAAAGTGGACGAGTAATAGATGACATCGGTCGACCAGTAATTGATGGTGGATTACTACCAACTGGCCATTTTCTTGAAATGCACAATCAATACTGGATACCGAGAATTCAGTTGATGTTTCTGGCGGAAAATCCAATCAAATTCAGCAACCGAGTTATAGAAGCATACCAATCGAGAGAACTTCATGAAGCATTGCTACGATATCACCTCTACTTGGATTGCATGCCGATGGATGGACTAGGAGAACTAGACCAATCCAGCCTGAAGCGCATGATTCGGCTATCCAAAGATGAGACTCCTGTTTTGAAGAAGCAGAAAGGGTGAATTGGATAGAAACGCAAATATCATATAATGCTTCATTTCGTCACGATTAGATTGGAGGACGCAGTTCAAAGTTTGGAAAAAGAAGTGATGGTAGATTATTGGAGGAGCATGAACACGATCATTCTCCATAAGCTTGTCGGAGAGAATCCTCAGAAATTCAATTACATTACTCTCCCGAAGCCAGAATTGCCAAAGGTTCCTATGAAAGGTGAGGATTATCCCAATCCATGTTACCCATTCAAGCATCAATGTATTTGCATTTAGGAACAATTCCGATGCCGAAATATGACTGGGATACAAAATTTGAGGAGTTCGCATTTTATTCTCTACTAACAAAGCCGGAAGTAGTGCAGGCTCTGTGTAAATCTCAATACGAATGCCTGGAGGCACGTAACAAGCAGTTATTCCATGTTCCATTAGCCAAACACATGCGGTTGGAGGAATTCGAGCAAACCCAGTCACAAGCTACCCAACAAGTTTCGCTGTTTCTCAAAGTGATTCAGTTTCATAAAGGGATTCGGTTGACTGATTTATTTGCTGCAGGATACCTGGATTGACAATTTGCAGAAATTTATCAGGACGAGTCTCCGTGACAGCAAGAAGGGCTGGTTCAACATCTATGAGACAGATTTTTATGTCTACACGAAATCGAAATTGAAAAAATTTATGGAGCTGGTAAAATATTGCATGCAGGACTCGATGCGTTATTTGACGCTGGACTCACTCACAAACTTTGTCAACATGATCAATGATGCTTGTTATGCTTGCGTTAAGCTCGATCAGGGATATGAATGGCCAAATGATCTTCTGACCAGCAGTCTTCCGTGAGTTTTAATTTCTTTGAATTTTCCTTTCCGTTTATCTTTTACTTTTAATTCCTGTCCCGTTCTTTTTATTACTTTTCTTTGTGTTCTTTCTTTAATTCTTAATCTTAACCTCATTCTCCCAGATTCAATTGATACAAATTGATATTACAGACCGAAAAAAAATCCGATATTTCTAGTGGACTTAGTGCTAGATAACGCCGGGTCGCATTATAGCACGTCGCTGGACCAGTTTCCAATTGTTTGCGTCAATCTATTCGATAGAGCCATTCAAGCGCTGCAGAACGTTCCGCAACTCGAACAAGTAATTAATTTAAAGCAGATTCTCATTGACTTGGTCGTATGTTTAAGTTCATCATGAAAGATATTTCCTGGGCGGACAATCCGTTGTTGGAAAGTGTTGGAATGGAAGAACCGCAGGTGAAGAAGTTGCGAGAGAACCTGAGGGAAACCCTGAAGAAAGCTTTAATTCCAATGGAGTCCTACGCTTTGGAATATAATAAATTCCTCAATTTGCAGAATCAAGATATTACAGAATATGTCAAGTAAATTTGATTTAATTTATATCCATTCCTCTTTATGACATTTCCTTTGTAACCTTCTAGTGAATTTCTGAGGTAAGCTGACATTTGGTGTTACGTTCACATGTGTTGGGACAGCACTTCATTATTTGTTGTTCATATGTTGTTATTATGTTGATATTCGCTGAATATGAGCATCATATGTTTTCTTATATTTATTTATTATGTCCCTTTTATTACAGCTTTGCACTTATTATCTTTATTATATTATTATTGCTATCATTATTAACATTATTATTATTATTATTATTATTATTATTATTATTATTATTATTATTATTATTATTATTATTATTATTATTATTATTATTATTATTATTATTATTATTATTATTATTATTATTATTATTATTATTATTATTATTATTATTATTATTATTATTATTATTATTATTATTATTATTGTATTATTATAAGAATTTTTATTTCTTCCAATTTCACCACTGATTATTTTATCCATTGAATTAAAAAGAAAGCTTGAAGGCTATAAATCAGTAATATATCGATGTTTGTTGATACTCACGAATTTTCGGCACTGCCTTTTTCAAGTGAATTTGATCATTATTACATTAAATAATTATTGTTAAATAATTATATAATTATTAATGTAATAATGATCAAATTCACTTGAAAAAGGCAGTGCCGAAAATTCGTGAGTATCAACAAACATCGATATATTACTGATTTATAGTCTTCAAACTCTCTTTTTAATTATTATTATTATTATTATTATTATTATTATTATTATTATTATTATTATTATTATTATTATTATTATTATTATTATTATATTATTATTATTATTATTATTATTATTATTATTATTATTATTATTATTACTATTATTATTATTAATAATTATTATTATTATTACTAGGGGCTCTGCCCTTGTTCGCTTCGCTTCACCAACCCCGTTAGAACGTGGGGTTAATGTTAAAGTTAATATCCAGGGTATTCTTGGACAGGAGTAAGATTCAGTATATTAATATGTTTACATAACTATGATAAAAGATAATAGCATAAACCGTTTCTAAGTAATATAAAACAATAAGTACAAAAGAATAAATACTTCAAAAAAAATTTTTAAAAAAAATAAAAAAGGTACAAAAAAATAGTAAAATTCGGATGGAGCTTTTTTATATATAGAGAGATTATTATTATTATTATTATTATTATTATTATTATTATTATTATTATTATTATTATTATTATTATTATTATTATTATTATTATTATTATTATTATAATCATCATTATTATTATCATTATATTCATTATAGTCATTATAATCATTATAATTATTATAATCATAACTAACACAACTAATACCAAATGCAGGAACTATGAGGCACAACACCATACGGCCCTAGAAATTAAATTAGAGGTTGAAAAGCATTTGAACGAAAAGGAAATACTGGAGCAGCTGATTCCGCAATATATTGTTATTGGCCCCTTTTACATAAGCACAGAAAATGTTCGTCAAGGTCTAGCGAAGAAGAGAAAAGCAATGGCAAATGCGATATTAGATTTATTAGCGAGAGAATTGAGAAAATCTGCTGATCAGGCTAGTAGATTGGATTGAATTTGTTGTTTGAATAAACTGATCTCCTCAGGCCTGTGAAGTATTTAAGACGATCACTAGAAAGCTTTACGAACGACCGAACACGATTGAAGAGTTAGCAGAATTGAGAGAGTGGATATTGACAATCCCTGACATGCTGGACGAGCAACAAGAAGTTATTGACAAATGCTTAACGGATTATGAACTAATTGAAGAATTCTATTACAATCTGTCAAATGATGATTTCAACGCTAAGTAAGATGAAATTATGGATGAATAGAATGGATATGACATTCGGTTCTCTAGATGGACCATGGTTGGGTGGCCGCATAAAATACGCATGAGCATCATCCAGGTGGAGCAGAATCTACTAGAAGACGAAGAGCGATTTAGAAAATTACAAGTTGCGGATGTTGCGGCATTCAATGAGAAATTGGATAATTTAACGGTGAGCTAATTGCTGTTGCAGTGAAACTGACACTATTGGTAATGCAGATGTCAGTGGCTTCCATGGTGTCGTACAATGACATCACCAAATCTCATGAGGTGGCCAATGAAGTAAGGAGGATCCACAAGCAACTAACTGAAGCTCAAGCCAATGCAGTTTTGTTCAATAATCGGGAACGCCTTTTCAACCAACCTGTTACAAATGTAGTTTTGTTTCCCAATATGAGCACATTTTATCTGTTTCCAGTACGAAAAGCTCAACAAATTAGTGAAAGATTTCGAGCCGTTCCGTAATCTGTGGATTGCTGTGTCGGATTGGATCAAATTGCACGATTCAGTGATGAATGATCCACTGATCGCAGTCGATTCCGAGGTGGTGGAAAAATCTGTTACAGAATTCTATAAGACAATGCATAAGTCTGTAAAGATTTTCAATGAACTTCCCAGCGTTCAGGAAGTAGCGGGTCAGATTAAAGTGGCAATCGAAGAATTCAAGCCATTTATACCATTGATACAAGGCCTTAGGAACCCAGGCATGAGGGCGCGCCACTGGGAAATGCTCAGTGATGAACTCGGCATCAGCATCGTTCCGAAATCTACATTGACATTCTCCAAATGTCTAGAAATGAGATTGCAGGTATTAATATTATAATGATAATAATAAAACAATAATAATAATAATAATAATAATATTATAAGAACTTTTTTCCAATTTCACCACTGATTATTTTTTCCATTGAATTTATTAAAAAGAGAGCTTGAAGAGGATTTCTCTTCACTTGAAAAAGGCAGTGCCGAAAATTCGTGAGTATCAAAAAACATTGATATATTACTAATTTATAGTCTTCAAGCTTTCTTTTTAATTAATAATAATAATCATAATAATATAAGAACTTTTTTTCAATTTTCACGAATGATTTCTTTTCAATTGACATTTGACTATGAATCAGTAAAGATATCGATATTTTTTTATATTTCACGAAATTTCGGCAGTCTTTTTCAAGTGATTAAGTGAAAGAAGCTGTGCCGAAAAATTATGAATATCAAATAATAATAATAATAATAATAATAATAATAATAATAATAATAATAATAATAATAATAATAATAATAATAATAATAATAATAATAATAATAATAATAATAAAATAATAATAATAATAATAATAATAATAATAATAGTAATATTGATGTCATAATTAAATATTATCATTATTATTATTAATTTCATAATTATGGCTGTTCGATATAACCATTTTCTGCCTCCGATTAAACGTTATTCATTCCGTCATGTTTCTCAGGATCATATCGAGATCATCAGTAAGATCGCTGAAGTTGCCGGCAAGGAATATGCTATTGAACAGGCGCTCAACAAAATGTCCGGAGAATGGGAAGCACTGAAATTCGAGGTGTTATCGTATAAAAATACTGGAACGTATATATTGAAAGTCAGTGACGAAATCAACCAGCTACTTGATGATCACATTGTTATGACGCAATCCATGGGATTCTCACCTTATAAAAAGCCATTTGAAGAAAGAATAACAAAGTGGGAAACCACCTTGCGAACCACTCAAGATGTGATTGACGAATGGCTACAATGCCAGCGACAGTGGCTCTATTTGGAACCAATATTTAGTTCTGAGGATATCAATCGCCAACTGCCTGTTGAAGGGAAAAGATATGCCACAATGGATCGGATGTGGCGGAAAATAATGAAGACTGCATTTGACAATCCATCAGTGATTACATTATGCCCAGATGCTCGGTTGCTGACCAATTTGAAAGAGTGTAACAAACTCCTCGAGCAGGTGCAGAAAGGTCTCAGTGAGTACCTTGAAACAAAGAGACAATCATTTCCTCGATTTTATTTCCTCTCCGATGATGAATTGCTAGAAATTCTTTCGCAAACAAAAGATCCCACTGCAGTCCAGCCCCATTTGAGGAAATGTTTTGAGAATATTGCTAAGGTATCCATTTGGTTATCCGGGAAGGAATTATTATCAAATTTTTATTTTAGCTGCAATTTGAGAAGGATTTGGAAATTACTGCTATGTTTAGTGGAGAAGGCGAGAAAATTGTGTTTGAAAAGAGCACTTATCCAACCGGAAATGTCGAGGAATGGATGCTGGAAATAGAAAATATGATGAGAGAATCGTTGAGAATCATTATTGGGAAAGGCCTGGTTAATTACAAGCAAGTAAGGATTCATTTGAATTCATAATTAGTTTGCTCCCATTATGAAGGGGAGAGGTATTGTTGTGGGACATTTCGTTTGTCTCGAGATCATCTTCTGACCATATATTATATCGATGAGATGCGAAGAATTTCTTTTTATGATTTTTTTGCAAGTGACCCCTTGAGATCCTTTTATCCGTTAAGGTTCATTGACTTCTTTGGAACTTTCATCGATCCCTCTCTTGAGTGTACTTGCCTTATATTTTTTTATTAAATTCACAAGTTCACAATTTGTTTATCTTATAGATTCCTAGAACTGAATGGGTTTTGAAATGGCCAGGACAAGTCGTTATAGCTGGTTGTCAAACATATTGGACCCAAGAGGTGTCAGATGCTCTGGAAACTCGAGATTTGAAAGGGCTTTATGTGAAATTACTTGAGCAATTAGACGGTTTAAGGGCCGTAGTAAGAGGCGACATGACTAAAATCGGGCGCATGACACTGTCAGCATTGATAGTGATAGAAGTGCACGCTCGGGACGTTGTCAACAATATGATTACAGAAAATATCCAGAACATTAATGATTTCGAATGGATTAGTCAGTTGCGATACTATTGGATTGAAGAAAACCTGAAAATACGTGCTGTAAATGCCGAATTTCAATATGGTTACGAATATTTGGGCAATACAAGCCGCTTGGTTATTACACCTCTTACCGACAGATGTTACCTCACTTTGACTGGCGCACTTCATTTGAAATTCGGAGGCGCCCCAGCTGGACCAGCCGGTACTGGTAAGACCGAAACAACTAAAGATCTGGGAAAGGCATTCGCTATTCAGTGTGTAGTTTTCAATTGCAGTGATCAGTTGGATTTCATGGCTATGGGGAAATTTTTCAAAGGTTTAGCATCAGCTGGAGCGTGGGCTTGCTTTGATGAATTCAACCGGATCGATATAGAGGTGTTGTCTGTGGTGGCTCAACAGATCGCCACCATCCAGAAGGCCCAACAGCAACGGCTAGATAGATTCATGTTTGAAGGCATGGAGTTGATATTGAAACCAAGTTGTGCTGTATTTATTACTATGAATCCCGGATATGCCGGTCGCACGGAGCTGCCCGATAATTTGAAGGCATTATTTAGACCCGTGGCTATGATGGTTCCGGACTACGCTCTTATCGCTGAGATCTCATTGTTTTCCTTCGGGTTTTCTGATGCCAGGACTTTGTCGAAGAAGATTGTAACAACATTCAAATTATCGAGTGAACAACTGAGTTCTCAAGATCATTACGATTTCGGAATGCGTGCAGTGAAGAGTGTGATCTCTGCAGCAGGAAACCTTAAACGACAGAACACAACAATGGATGAAGTTGAGATATATTTATTGTTGATATATTTATGGTGGCCGTTTTGTACAGGAATTGATTTGCTTGCGGGCTATACGAGATGTGAATGTACCTAAATTCCTCATGGATGATCTGAAATTGTTCAATGGAATCGTATCCGATTTATTTCCAAATATCAAGTAGGTATTACTTTTTGTTCTGATATTCAAATATTGAAATTGGGTGGGTATGCATATTGTAAATCATCTGATCCCCCTCACTGCCAGAGGGTTCACTGTACCATCAGCATTATTAGTATTATTATTATTATTATTATTATTATTATTATTATTATTATTATTATTATTATTATTATTATTATTATTATTATTATTATTATTATTATTGTTAATATTATTATTATTATTATTATTATTATTATTATTATTATTATTATTATTATTATTATTATTATTATTATTATTGTTAATTATTATTATTATTATTATTATTATTATTATTATTATTATTATTATTATTATTATTATTATTATTATTATTATTATTATTATTATTATTATTATTATTATTATTATTATTATTATTATTATTATTATTATTATTAATATTATTATTAATATTATTATTATCTTAATTCAGATATTTAATGTAAGTTGAAACGAAGTTGATATTTGTTTATTGTTTTGTTTGTTATTGTTTATGTAAACTGATAGTTATTGTTGTTGACAGGGAGGAACCGATTGATTATGGAGACTTGTTGATATCCATTCAAACTGCGGCCAGGAAAAAAGGATTGAAAGACGTTACAGGTTTGAGTGATCCGCATTATTAGTTTTTGTTATAAATTCCATCGATTATTCAAGGGTTTGTGGATAAATGTATTCAACTATTCGAAACAACTGTTGTCCGCCATGGTTTGATGCTCGTGGGGCCGACTGGTTCAGGAAAAACTAAAGTTAATAATTGAATATTTATTCTTATTATTATATTTCCCACAATTACAGTGCTATGAGGTCCTTCAATCTGCCCTGTCTTCATTGAAAGATCAAATATCCCCAGACGGGTCACCATTCCAAACAGTTCACACTTACGTGCTCAATCCTAAATCCATAACAATGGGTCAATTGTATGGTGAATTCGATTTAATGACGCATGAGTGGACGGACGGAATATTGAGCACTCTTATTAGACAAGGAGTGACGGCTAATGGGCCTGATAAACGGTGGTACATTTTTGATGGGCCGGTCGATGCAGTGTGGATTGAGAACATGAATACTGTTCTCGACGACAATAAGAAATTGTGTTTGAGTAGTGGAGAAATAATTAAGTTATTAGAAGAGATGACAATGATGTTTGAGGTTGCTGACTTGGCAGTTGCTTCACCGGCTACTGTCAGCAGGTGTGGAATGGTTTATTTGGAACCGAGCATCCTTGGACTTGCTCCGTTCGTTGAATGCTGGATCAGGAGTTTACCAGATGCCATTTATCCTCACAGAGAGCGAGTTCAGAAATTGTTTGATCTTTATTTGGAGGTTGGTGTGACTGATGACATTGCATGAATGAATACTATTAATCATTATTAGGAAACGGTTGACTTCATGAGGCACAATCTTCGGGAGATCGTTCCCACAACTAACGGTCAATTAACTTTCAATATGATCAAACTAATGGACAGTTTCATTCATCCATTTGTTCCCAGTGACGTGAGTTTTATGATTTTTCTTTTCACGCATGTATTGCATCTGGTCTCACTTTGTTTGCTAGTTTCACCAAATTTACGTGTCATGGTAGCGGCTATTACACGGCGTTGCATTTGATGAAGATCACCTATAATATAAAAGATAATCAATAAATAATACTATAAGAAACATACAAACTCATCTGTGTAGTAAAAATTCATTAGCAGTTACACTTGCCAATTTATTATAGGATTACAAAAAGCGTAGAAAAAATTAATGAAACATACAAAAACGGTGTATGGAGTTTTTATAATGAAACAAGCAAGCGATAAAGTACTCCACCTGAAAAAGATACCCATTTTAATCAAATATTTGTTTAATGAAATTTAATAACATCTCTGAAGAATTACTCGAAATATATTTTCATTTTGAAAAATCAACCATAAAAACTCTCTATATTTGACTTTCTTAATTTCACTCAAAACTAAAATTTCAATATGCGTTCTCAATGCTATGAAATATTTTTTATTACGTAAAATCACTTTTATTTGCGTGACCAAACGAAACCCTGAATTATGTGATCATGATAATGTGATAATGATAATCATGATTATTATATTTAAAATATAATTATCTCTTTAATCCGAAGTTAATGAATAGATAAGAATTTATATTGAAAGAAGGAAATAACACTCGATTTGACATATCAATATTTTTTAATTAACCCACTTTCCGTGATCGAATCGATCTGAAATTTTGATAGCATGCCAGATTTCAGCTTAATCCGATCACGGAAAGCAGGTTAATTTGACCTCTCAACATTTGCGTGCCACATACAAACATCAACGAAGTTAATATAGAAAGAGTAAAAATTGAAGAAAAAATTCATGAGTTTTAATTGTTAATAATTATTGTTCAAAAATCATTTATACTATAGTAAATTATGATCAATTGACTTAATAAATTTTTAAATTTTGATATTTATTTAATTATTTAACCGTTTGCGGACGGAATTAATTTTAATAAATAGGGTTCCATATGGTCGGTAATTTTTTAGTATACGAATTCCCAATATCGCAGTATGATTTTTTTTTAAGTTTAGCCAGCACAGCTGGTCAGCATACATTGTTGAACGTCTGGAACAAAATTCGTGGCCAGCTTTGCTGGCCTACCGTCCGCAAACGGTTAATAAATTTAAAAAGTTTTCGGAAATAATTGTGCTATTAAAATCGAAATAAATATTTATTAAAAGCTCGACTATGACTCCAGTAAATATATCAAAAACATCGATATATTTACTGATTCAGTGTCAAGCTTTTTAATAAACACAATGTAAAAGAAATCAGTGGTGAAATTTGAAAAAAATTTCTAATAATACCACATAAATAGATTAAAATGTGAAACTTCTTTAATTTGTAATAAAATCTTCACAATAATTTGTATGGAGTAATAACTCATTTTTTTGTATGTAAAAACTTGCCAATACACTCAATAAAATTTTCATTAAATATAACGCGGTGTGAATATAACGCACCATGTGAATGGGGGGGGGGGTCACTGAGCGGTTAATTTTCTAGGATCACCTAAGTTTATTTTATCACTTCATAGCTAGATGATATAACGCGCCCTCCACTATTTTTGGCATCTCACAATTTTTAAATATTTTTGTAGATCCCATTTATGGTAAATAATAGATGGAGCACCACAGCTTTCATTATTTTACTAGTTTGTAATTAATCAATTGTTAATTAATATTAATGATAATAAATAATAATAATAATAATAATAATAATAATAATAATAATAATAATAATAATAATATTATTATTATTATTATTATTATTATTATTATTATTATTATTATTATTATTAATGTAATAAAATGAAATTTGAGAAACACTCTCCATTTAGTACAAATGAGACTGGATTTTATACGATTCCTTTATTTGTGTACATAATAAAAATTAATTAATTAATAATATTATAATTTCACAGTTATCAATTGAAGCGAAAACCAGCAAAAAGAAAGCAGAAAGACAAATGGTTAATATTTTATCTTTATTTTGATTTTAGCCCAATGAGATGATGCTGTATGATGAATTTGTGGTGGAGTTGGTGGGGATGTCAGTAAGTTGGGCATGATTCTTGTATATGTTAATATGTATGTTTTATTCATTTGTTTTTTAGGTTTGGTTTTGATCACTGATTGCATGCCTCTTTATTTTGTGTTGTTTTCCATTGTTCACTTCTTTTCCGTTTAGGTTTGGCTCCGTCATTCATTTATTATTCCTATTTGTTTTGCGACGCTGTCAAATTAGAGAGGAATTAAAACTGATTCTATAAATCTTTTTCTCCATATTTCTAAATTCATAGGACGAAGATAACTACGAGTCCCATTTCTATTTAATGCAATATTGGTATAAAATAAGGAAAATGTTATCCTACTTAATTGAATTGTTGTAATTGTTCACATTTATTCTTTTTAACAAGATTCCATTCCGTTTTATTAATATTCATTTATTATTATTAATATTATTATTATTATTATTATTATTATTATTATTATTATTATTATTATTATTATTATTATTATTATTATTATTATTATTATTATTGTTGTTGTTATTATTAGTGATGATTTCTTGGTAGCAGCATTTATTATTTAAAACAATAAAGTGATAATTTAAGCCTTTTGCTGCGAATAATGTATTTAATGAAAATATTTTCGACTATAAGATAGTCCTTGTCAATCTATCTTACAGTCGAAAATATTTTCATTAAATACATTATTCGCAGCAAAAGGCTTAAATTATCACTTTATTGTTATTATTATTATTATTATTATTATTATTATTATTATTATTATTATTATTATTATTATTATTATTATTATTATTATTATTATTATTATTATTATTATTATTATTATTATTATTATTATTATTATTATTATTATTGATGTTGTTGTTGTTATTAAACAAGTAAATCATAAAAGAAGCCTTTGCTGCAAAATATGTATTAGATGAGATACATATTTTATTTTTTAGATACATACATAAATATTTTGCAGCAAAAAATAAAGCTACCAAGAAATCATAATTTTATATTATTATTTAGTATTTTTTTTAATATATTGTTATATTTATTTATAATTATTATATTTAACTATAATCAAATTATTAGCAAAAGAACAACCAAAATTTAAAAGCTCCTTTGCGACCACTTAAAATGAAAAAGTTTAACAAGGTTTGTAAAAAACGTTTCCGTTAAATTGATTGTTTTTTTTATTTTGAAGTTTTGTTTATTTTTATCTCGTATCCGAAATTGTGTTATTCTTATTAATGAAATTGATCGGATCTCACTAATAGGCCGATCAAATCCCCGATGAAGTCGTCAATAAAATTGGAGAGGCAGTTGAATCTTGGTTCCTGTTCAGTTTGATTTGGTCGTTTGGCGCCTCCTGTGATACAGATAGTCGGAAAAAGTTCGACACGTATTTGAGGCGGAAAATGTCTACACAACTGGTAAGAATAATTGAGCATCTATCTTTGCAGTGTGTGTCAAATATATCTCACAGATATTCCTGCCTTTTCCTGAAGAAGGATTAGTATATGATTACCGATTTGATCACGGTGGCACTTTATCGTTGAATAGAGAAGAGGAAGAAAACGAAGAGGAATTAGTCAAAGAGAGAAAAGTTATATAATTTAACTGAAATGCATAAATGATTGACGTTGCTAAATTCAGATAAAATGGGTTCATTGGATGGCAAACATTCCTGAATACATCATCAAGCCGGACATGAAATATTCCGACATCATTGTGCCCACAATTGACAATGTGAGATTGATCTCCATTTCAGAACAGCTTCTCATCAGCAAGAAACCAGTCATGTGTGTAGGTCCCACTGGCACTGGGAAAACCTTGTCGATTTCCGACAAGCTGACCAAATATATGCCGCCTGAATATGTTTCTGAGTTCATAGTTTTTTCGGCAAAGACCACCGCAAACCAAACTCAAGATCTAATTGATAGTAAATTGGATAAAAGACGCAAAGGAGTATTTGGTCCACCGATGGGAAAATATATTATATTTTTCATTGATGACTTGAATATGCCAGCACTAGAAGTGTTCGGATCTCAACCACCGATTGAGCTGATTAGGCAGTGGTGCGATTTCAAGGGATGGTACGACAGGAAGGCTATCGGAGAATTCCGCTCTTTGGTAGACATCAACTTCATTGTATCGATGGGTCCTCCAGGTGGCGGTCGTAATCCGATTACACAACGGTTAATGAGGCATTTTAATTTGCTCGGTTACAATGAACTGCAAGAGGAAAGCATGAAAACTGTGTTTGGCACCATTTTGAAATTCTGGATAATGCGTGCTATCCCGGAATTGCATCCTTTGGAGGAAGTCCTTGTCAAGGCCTGCATTGACGTCTACATGGCTATACAATCACAGATGTTACCCACTCCAGCGAAAAGTCATTACACTTTCAATTTACGGGATCTTTCCAAGGTTTTCCAGGGTAACATAAATGCTTTAGTGAATATTGAATAATAATAAATTGCTCATGTTGTCATCAGGCATTCTAATGTTGGAACCGGAATCGTTGACCACCGTGGACCAAGTGTTGCGATTGTGGTTTCATGAATCATGTCGGGTATTCCAAGATAGATTGGTCAATGACCAAGACAGGGAATGGTTTAAGAATCTCCTTATTGCCAAACTGAACACCGATTTCAATCAGAAATATGAAGATGTAGTGAAGGTTGAGCCGCTGTTATATGGGGATTTCATGTCGGTCGCTATTGAAAACAAGAAATATGTGGAATTCGTTGAATACGACAAAGTAGATTGATGATTGACAGTAATTGTTAGTAACTAACAAAATCGCTCATTTCAGATGCTGAAAGTTATTGAGGAGAATTTGGAAGATTTTAATCAGATCAACACTGCCAAGATGAATTTGGTTCTCTTCATGGATGCAATAAGGCACGTTTGTCGGATAGCTCGCATAATTCGGCAGCCGCTTGGTAATGCCCTGCTCCTTGGAATGGGAGGCAGCGGACGACAGAGCTTGACAAAACTAGGCTGCTCATATGTGAGTGGTATTTATGGGATTGTACAGTGGATAATTGCATATTTCTTTTCCCAGGGCTGAATATGACTGCTTCCAGATTGAGTTGTCGAAAAATTACGGTGTTGCAGAATGGAGGGATGACCTGAAAAGAATCATGCTTGCTGCCGGATTGGAGAATAAACCAATCGTTTTCCTATTTTCCGATACCCAGGTATCTATTCATTATTTATCTATATGTATTCATATTGTTATGTCTCTGTCCACCTTGGTGCAGACTAAAATTGTAAGATTTTGACCTATCACTCTATTTTGGCATGAATATTTTTTATTTTCACAAATATTTATTATTTTCACACATTCAACACCACTTGAGAGTTTTTGATTCCAATTCAAGTCCTGGGTAACTCTGTTGGGTTGCGCGTCATTCACTAATAATTGGTTCACTGTTTGGTTGTTATATTTGATTTTTATCATACATTCTTTTGGGTGCGCAAACATCTCATCTCCTATTGGCGCATATGTATGAGACGGGCAAGTAAGGCATTGGCTGCATGGTATAACTACTGTAGATAACTACATTGATAGGATAATATTATATTATATATTTAGCTTACAAATTTTAAAAACTTAATACATTTTTTTCTATTGTGTTCTAATATAGTATTTTATATACCGGATGAAAGAGGAAAATGATATTTATCTAATGGCTTATTATTCAATGTATTCTCATTTAGATAGATATCATTCTCCTCTTTCATCCCATATATAGATTACAATATTAGAATACAATAGAAAATATTTATTAAGTTTTTAAAATCTTTAAATAATAAAAATTATGTGCAGAAATAATTTCTAAGACTTTTCAGTTTTTTGACCTTCGACCCTTGTGAAGCCTTGTAAGGTATGGTCCAACATGTTCTTCATGATGGTGCTAATCTTTTAAATGATGTTTGAGAAAATGAAAATTTTATATATTATATATATATATATATATATATATATAAAAGAACTTAGCAGCAAAGAGTCATTGATAATAATATTTCAATTATTCAGATCAAAGATGAATCATTCCTTGAAGACTTGAATAATATTCTCAATTCTGGTGATGTTCCCAACTTATACAGTTTCGACGATCTTGAACGCATTTATGGTGACATGAAACCAATTGTACAAGATTTGGGATTACAGGCGACCAAGACTAATTTGTTTTCTGCGTACACAAAGAGAGTTCGAATAAATTTACACACGGTAATAACGATGAGTCCAATTGGGGAAATATTTAGAGCGCGATTACGTCAATTTCCGGCACTTGTCAACTGCTGTACTATTGACTGGTTTAGTCAATGGCCTCAGGAAGCATTAGAATCGGTTGCTTTGAAATTTCTAAATGATATTCCCGAACTAGAAGTTTCTGAGGAGGTTATCAGGGGCCTCATGTATACGTGTAAAGAAATTCATCAGTCAGTTTCAAATTATTCAGAAAAATACAGACAAGAACTATCAAGATATAATTACGTTACTCCGACAAGTTATTTGGAATTACTGGGAATATTCTCAAAGATTTATGCTAGAAAGAAACAGGAACTTAAACAAGCCAGAGATCGTACGAAAAATGGCCTTGATAAGTTACTGTACACCGAAGAGATAGTACAGAAATTACAAGAGGAGTTGGAAATAATGAAGCCACAATTGGAACAAGCGGTGGAAGAATCTAAAGCCACTAAAGAAGAAATTGAAAGAGATTCGGAAATGGCAAAAGAAACTCAAGTTGTAGTTACGAGAGAAGAGGCTGTTGCTGCTAAAAAGGCAAAGGAGTGCGAAGTAATTCGTGATGACGCTCAGCGAGATTTAGATGAGGCTTTGCCAGCTTTGCAAGAATCTTTGGAAAGTCTTAAGAAATTGAACAAGAATGATATAACTGAGGTCAGAGCAATGATGAGGCCTCCAGAAGGAGTGAGACTTGTCATTGAGACTGTTTGCATTATGAAGGATATTAAGCCAAAAAAGATTCAAGGTGATAAACCTGGAGTTAAAATTGATGATTATTGGGATGCTGGCAAAGGTCTTCTTCAAGATCCTGGCAAGTTTCTCGATTCCCTTTTCAATTATGACAAAGACAATATTCCTGACCCTGTCATTCAGAAAATTGAACCTTATATTGCTTCTGAATCATTCACTCCGGCTGCAATTGAAAAGGTCAGCAGAGCTTGCACTAGTATATGTCAGTGGGTAAGAGCTATGTATAAATATCATTTTGTGGCAAAAGGAGTTGCTCCTAAACGAGAAGCATTAGAAAGATCATCAAAAGAATTGGAACAGACGAAGAAAATTTTGAAAGAAGCTAGAGCAAAACTGAAAGCAGTTGAAGACAGAATCTTAGGATTGCAGGAAAAATTGGAAGCTTGTGCTCGTCGTCAAAAAGAGTTGGAAAACAAAAGTGATCTGTGTGAAGCTAGACTGACTAGAGCTGATAAACTTATTGGAGGTTTAAGTAATGAGAAGATCAGGTGGCAAGATTCTGTGGTAAATTTGGAATTTCTCATCAATAATATTGTCGGAAATGTCCTCGTATCAGCCGGCTATGTGGCATATCTAGGTACTTTCACTGGAGAGTACCGGAACAGTATGTGTCACGAATGGAGTACTGCACTGAAAACATACGGAGTGCCGCACACCGATAAGCCAGCTGCTAACTTAGTTGATACATTTGGAGATCCAGTAAAGATAAGGAATTGGCAAATTGATGGTTTACCTAAAGACACTCTGTCAATTGAAAACGCGGTTATAGTAGAATTTTCTCGGCGTTGGCCTTTATTTATAGATCCACAAGGGCAGGCAAATCGCTGGATCAAGAACCTGCAAAAGGAAAACGGTCTTGATGTCATTAAATTATCTGACAAAGACTTTCTACGAAGTCTGGAAAATGCGATACGATTTGGAAAGCCGTGCTTGATGGAAAATGTTGGCGAGGAATTAGATCCAGCATTGGAACCGATTCTACTGAAACAAACTTTCAAACAACAAGGAGCTGTTGTCATTAAATTAGGCGATGCCATTATCCCATATCATGACGATTTCAGGTTCTATATCACCACGAAGCTTCCTAATCCCCACTATACCCCTGAGGTTTCTACGAAAGTCACTATTGTAAATTTTACACTCTCACCAAGCGGATTGGAGGATCAACTGCTGGGAATGGTCGTTGCCGAGGAGCGACCGGATTTAGAGGATGCCAAAAACCAGCTGATTGTAAGCAATGCGAAGATGAGGCAGGAACTGAAAGAGATCGAGGACAAGATATTGTACAGGTTGAGTGTAGCTGAAGGTTCCCCAGTTGATGATATCGATCTTATCCAAACCTTGGAAGCGTCAAAATTAAAGTCCAACGAAATTGAGGCAAAAGTCATAATTGCGGAACAAACTGAACGTGATATTGACGAAACTAGAAGCCGTTACATTCCAGTTGCTGTTAGGACTCAAATTCTTTTCTTTTGTGTTGCTGATCTGGCCAAGATTGATCCAATGTACCAGTACTCATTGGAGTGGTTTCTGAACATTTTCAAAAATGGGATTACGAATGCGGCAAAAGCTGGTAGGACCATTTAATGATCCATTTGATCTGTTATTTTTTGAGTTGTATAGATACTCTCACCGAACGAATCGACAACATCAATAACTATTTCACCTTCAGTTTATATTCAAATGTCTGCAGGAGCTTGTTTGAGAAACATAAACTCTTGTTTTCATTTCTTTTGGCCACCCGGATCTTGCAGCACGAAGGGAAGATCGATTTGGTAATTTCTGATTGGCCCATTTATAAGTTATCGGTATTCCGTTGACATTCAGGCTGAATGGAGGTTTCTATTGGCCGGTGGATCAGTTAAAGCTAAAGACCTCCCAAATCCAGCTCCTGAATGGATTTCCGACCGCGTGTGGAATGAAATATTGACTCTGGCGTCATTGCCAACCTTCAGTAATTTCCCCGAAGAATTTATTCACAAATATCTCAATGATTACAAACGGATTTTTGACAGTCTGGAACCTCACCGGGAGAAATTGCCAGGTGATTGGTCCGATATCTGCGATCGGTTCCAAGTCCTTCTAGTTCTGCGGTGTTTGAGAATGGACAAAGTTACAAATGCAATGCAGGATTTCGTGGCTCATTTCCTTGGTGAACGGTTCATTGAACCGCAAACTGCCGATCTGACATTAGTGTACAAGGACAGTTCTCCCACCACTCCATTGATTTTTGTCCTATCACCAGTTCGTCACTGTCACATTATTGATGATAATTTTATCATTTAATTTTCTTCAGGGAACTGATCCTGCGTCCGACCTTTACAAATTTGCTGATGACATGAAGTTCAGCAAGAAACTATCGGCCATATCACTGGGACAAGGCCAGGGACCACGCGCTGAGGAGTTGATAAGGAATGCTATGGAGCGTGGTAAGTGGGTATTTTTCCAGAATTGTCATTTAGCACCGTCCTGGATGCCGAGCTTGGAGCGATTGGTGGAGCAAATCGACAAAGACAAAGTTGGTAGCAACTCGTGTATTTGTTTATAAAATAGTTATAGGTGCACCGCGATTTCCGGTTGTGGCTGACGAGCATGCCAAGCCCAAAGTTCCCAGTTTTTATCTTGCAAAACGGCAGCAAGATGACGGTAGAGCCCCCACGAGGCATCAAAGCAAACTTATTAAAGTCATACACGAGTTTTAATGATGACTTCCTAAATTCAATTGCGAAGGCATTCCGGCACTTTCCTATTAATTTTCCTTAATTATCATTTAGAATACCGAATGGAGACATTTGCTTTTATCTCTTTGCCTATTCCATGGAGTCCTGATTGAGAGGAAAAAATTCGGGCCGCTGGGCTTCAATATTCCGTACGAGTTTACTGATGGTGACTTGAGGATCTGTATAAATCAATTGGGCATGTTCCTCACAGAATATACGGATGTGCCATTCAAGGTCGGTTGGCTAAATGATACATTATATATTATATATTTTAAATATATTATACCTTTTGATACAGGTGCTCCAATACACAGCCGGTCACATCAATTACGGCGGTAGGGTCACAGATGACTGGGACAGGAGATGTGTCATGAATGTTTTGAGTGGGTTCTACAATCCGCAGGTGATGACTGAAGATTATATTTATTCGCAAAGCGGTATTTATCGGCAGATTTCCCCTTTGACAGATCATACTGTAAGGGCTTTATTTGAAAATGGAAATGGTGTTATTGATGGGATATGATATTATTAGGGATACATGGCCTATATCAGGTCGCTGCCTATCAATGATACTCCCGAGATATTCGGTCTCCATGACAACGCCAACATTACATTTGCTATTAATGAGACCAATAATTTGCTGGATGATTTGCTTAAATTGCAGCCGAAAATGTCGACAGCTGGTGGTAAATCTCGAGAAGAAATTGTTGAGGAAGTTTCAAAGGAAATCTTACAAGGAATGCCTGAAATTTTTAATATTGAAGACATCTCAAAACGATATCCAGTGATGTATGAGCAATCGATGAATACGGTTTTGATCCAAGAGGTTATAAGGTGAGCAACAGATGGTGTAATGGTTACTACTGAAATTATGTTTGTTTGTTGGTTGGTTGGTTGGTTCTTTGATTCGCTTATTCGTTCGTTCGTTCGGTCATTCATTGGGTAGTGACTAGTTAGAAATATTTATCGTGATAGCCATTTGGTAGCATTTCGGCAAGTTTCTTTCAGTTATTTTTTGTAAGGAATATTTTATCAAGAGAAACTTTTCTGGAATTTTTCCTTGATCTTGGTTGTGTGGTGATCTCGCATTGTGCAAATTTAATTATACCGCAAAAACTGAATAGGATTTTATATTGAGATTAATTGACACAAATCTTCATATTGATTACCAGTTGTGCTTTTACCCATTCCCTGGGTTGAATAAGCATGACCCTTGAATAATCCATCTGTGACACAATTTGTTTAACCAAGGGTATGAGTCGATATAAATTTCAATGTCGTTTCTGATAGTTATACAATTTCATTTCTATAATAGATATAACCGACTGCTCAACATCATCAAATCTAGTCTCAGAGACTTATTGAAAGCTATCCAGGGCCTGGTGGTAATGTCAGAAGCTCTGGAGAACATGTCGAATTCTCTATATGATAACAAAGTGCCTGACAACTGGGCATCAAAAGCATATCCCAGTCTCAAACCTTTAGCTTCGTGGGTGATAGATCTTCATCAGAGAATATTATTTATACAAACTTGGATCGACAATGGCATTCCTCCGGTATTTTGGATCAGTGGCTTTTTCTTTCCCCAAGCTTTCCTAACAGGAACGTTACAAAATTTTGCCCGGAAAAAAATTATCTCAATCGACACAATATCGTTTGGGTTCAAGGTATTTTATGAATTTATTATTACGGCCGGCATTTTACGGGGCATTCAGGTCATGGTGAAGGCTTGGCCCGAAATCAGTGAGATACCTTCGGATGGCTGTTATATTCGAGGCTTGTTCTTGGAAGGCGCCCGTTGGGACATGGGGAAAATGCAATTGACAGAGTCACGACCTAAAGAATTATTTACGGAAATGCCAGTCATTTGGCTAATTCCTTGCGCCAATCGATCAATTCCACCCTCGGAAATATACGAATGTCCAGTTTACAAAACCCTGACCAGAGCCGGTAATATTGATAAATTTTTTAATTTTGTTATAATTCTGTGCCAGGCACTTTGTCTACGACCGGCCATTCCACGAATTTCGTATTCTCAATAGAAGTGCCGACCGACAAGGACCAGAAACACTGGATCAAGCGAGGGGTAGCACTGCTATGTGCCCTCAATTATTGATTGTGTTACAGTTATATGTTTGTGTATGCATGGGACAATTGTTTCCGTTATTGTAGATTTATTATTATTATTGATCACAGACATTATTGTAACAGTCGGCAGCTTGATAGACATTTAGATGTGAATAAACAATGAAAATGTGTTGATTTTAAAAATGTTGATATTAAAAATAAAGCACAACAAAATTAGATTTTATTTGAATCCGTAAATGCTCTTCCTTACAAGCTTTATGCGATCATTTCGACAGAGTTGGAGGAATGATAATCTATATTTAATTTGTTTGATCCGTTTAGATTGTGGCGGAACGTGTTCAGATTCTGCGTAAACCTGTAACAACATGTAATCTTCTATTGCAACTTTACTTGATCCTTACTTGTCTCTGTTCCGGATACTCAGAGAGCAGTTGACATCCTCCATCAACTTCTCGAATGAACTTTTCATCGTTTCCGGTGACCCTGACGACAAGTAGCACTGCTGGAGGTCCTCGAACGCCTGAAATTGAGAAAGAGAGGGTTGCGTGATAACATAATTTAAACCTTGTTATTTAATAAGATAAGGCCTAATAGTGGTCGAGACATAGCCCACTGGTTCTTGCATTCAGGCTGCATGAGCGCTTGAAATAAATTCTCCATGCTCCTCGATAGAATCGTGTTCAACTGACCAGTTGATGACTCCATCAACATGCAGTATTTATCTCGGGATTCTGATTCCCGCCTGCTCAAGTGCTGGGAGGTCATCAGGAAATGGTCGATTGAACCACGCACATTATCACTGAGATGCATATTTGCAGAATTCGGGTGGGATGGCTTGATAGCATTGTTGGACACGACCTGACTTTGAGCAAGACGTAACAGGAATGAAGCTATGTTGTCAAGGCTGGAACAACAGCTAGATGAGACTGTCAGAGCTATAATAGGAATGAGAGGATGAGAACTAATTACAAAACTTATTACAGGTAGATGTTAAACCATCACAAATTGTATTGACGAAATAAAGAATCATTTCTGGCTGTTGAGTACCAAGCCAAATAAGGTGATCCTGTGTTAATGAGTCGGCCAGACAATAATATGAGCGGGCCAATTTCGGATATGCCTAATAAGAAAATAACTAAATTAGATATACCATAATCATTAATTATTATCCGCACCATCATATCAGCCGGTGGAATGCTGACCATCAATTGCAGGAATATTAACAAACACTTTTCTAACGAATCATCAGCATAAAGTGCGAACGCTCCAAGGTTAACATAGTTTCCAGTTAGCAGATTGCGCAAGATGTCAATGCAAGCTGTCGTTTCCTTTATATAGAGCAAATATTGTGTTTTGTTTGAGCGAATTGACGCGAGACGTTCGTGAGTAATTTTCTCGCCTAGATGCAATAAAATGCGGTAAGCATGCGATTCACATACAAATAATCGTGTCCATCCAATTTACCCACAAATATGTATCGATTATGCGCTAATCATTCACACGACAAGGTCCAAGTTCAACCAGTCAAGTTCCCACCACTTCTCAATTGCGTCATTTTATTATTTTAATATTCTTTGAATTATAATATCAGCTTCATTGGCATCAGGAAACAAAATCATCAGGAATATTGCTTGGACACGATTGCAACAATGACAAATAAATCAATAAATAAACTAACCATAGCAAATCAAAATCCGGGAGCACACGCGGAACATTAGTTCCCCACTAGGAGAAGCGACCTGTGGTTGCAAACGATTATTCCTGCTGAGTGATAATTCCCCTGCCAGCTTGAGACAGCCCAGTGACAGGCCGCACGGCTCAGTGGGACCCCAGAGATCGATGGCCACCAGCAGGTGGGACAGCATAGCGGGATACAACCAATCAAATAGCGCCTGAAAAGAACATTTGCTGTGACAAGCAGTGGCGACTCCTCTCACATCCCTAATGAGTGCCAGTAATGCAAGCTTGCTAGTAGCTACCTGCTGATCGGAATTGGAACTGGTGATAACGGTTGCCAAAGCCTGGGTGAGCGAATCACAGGCATGTGTTAATGGACCCATGAATCCCAGGAATACAGCCGGTTCTTCTGAGTGTGGAGATAAAAGAAAGAGTCGAGTGAGAGAAGCATAAAAACAAGTGCGAGGATTGGAACTGGCCCCGGTGATATTGGTAGTGAGCTGGACCGCATTGTGCCGATACAAATCACCGTTGCTAATGCCTCCACTGATGCCGCTACTTCCACCGCAGCCAGTAATAGAATGATTGCTAGGGATGCTGCCGGTACCAAATGCGACTTGTTGTGGGTCCTGGCACGAATGCATGAGGAACGGAAGTTGCATCGGGGAATGATTCTCTAGCAACGATATTACTACAGGCAATTTCATCAGCCGTTTCGCCACGGCGCCCAATGACAACTCGTGCAGCAGTGCCAATGAGCGTGATATCACTGGCTTGCTTAGGCCCGCCCAGCACCGCAAATTGACTAGAATTTTCTGAATTAGTGTTTCAAGGAGTGCGTTGTCGTCACTGATGGTGATCCGTTGCTGGAGAACCTCGTACAATCGGACTGCTCGGATGCAGCTCTCTCCACATAGGTAGACTCGTCGAATCTGGTCAAGGAAAGCGAGTACGGCAACCTCAAGGCCTGCCAGAGCTTGAATGAGATGCGCATTGCTGCCGAGGCATTCGGTATCGATCATACCGGCCAATTGAAGGACACGGGCGACCAGTTCCCCATCCAATCGGTCATTATCATCACTGGATCCCGCGCAGCCGATACGGCCGCTGATGCAGGCTCCCATTAACAAAACCAGCCAGCAGAGCTCCCTTAATCTAGTAACTGCGTTCTGGCTCCCCTCAGTCGAAAATCGGGCAGCAGTCTCATCAAAAAGCGTTACTAAGCGACTCACACTTAATCCGTATTGGCAGCGAGAGAGGACCGCGACCGCCTCCAGTTCCTGGGGCACACTAACTGCATCTTCTAGATCTCCCCATGGTCCGTTACTGTCCTGTGAGATGGCGGCCCGCATGCGCGATCGTACGTACGCATCTAGGACAATTGGACAGTGTGTGTCCAAAAGATGAGGCTGACTGCAGCGCAGGTACGGAAGGCTGGCTACTAGGCGTTGCCACGTCAATAGTAGATAGTGCTGGCTGTTGCTGCTGTCGCTATCACCGGCCTCGAGAGATCTGACAGTGAATTGAGCCAGCAACTCAATGAAACGTGAATAACCCGTCAACGTGACGAGCTCACCCAACTGGAAATTGCTCTTCAATCGGCACACAAGTCGGCACAGCTCATGGTAACAGCTGGCATCGTCAAGTGCCCCACCGTTCCTAGAGAGAATATCACAAACGCCATTCACGAGCTGGCCGAGGAAAATCTGGCGTTCATTATTATTAAAGAAGGATCGACGGAAGGAGGCAGCTTGCACGAGACAGGCCAACGCCTACAATAGAGATCACACAATGATATTGATTGCAATCATTCGGCTTACAAGGTGACCCAAGCTGGCCGGCAGATTTTCGTACAACCGAAAAAAGAGTGGCACCGGATCAGGAATGTCACTCGGACTCAGGAATGCTTGTCTCCAGTTTGTGGGAACCTGGACGCTCATCATGTCATCACTGACCTCCTCACCGCCACATGTGCCAATGAAATCGTACGACAAGCAAGACAGGGTCAATTTTAGGCTATATTGCACGATGGAATGCTAATGGGAAGAGTTACTTTATTTATGCTACAAAGTTATGGAAATTAAAAGGTAAACCAATCAGCAAATTATCCATATCAGCCAGTCAATCAGATAATAGATATAAACAAACGCACATAAATATAACAACAACCAGTCAGATACCAGACAATATATATAATGTCAAACAATTAGCTAGGAGCACAATCACAGTAACCAATCCACCATTTCTTTCATATACAACAATAACCAATCAAAAAGCACCCAGTAAACCAATCAACTAATAGAAACACACACAAACACACATAGCAACCAATAAATTATTATCTCACCTGCATATTGTCATACAGATTTAGCGATTTGATATTAGTCGACATCTTGCCCAGTAGCTCGACTGAGGTGATGAAAATGCTGTAGAGCTGATTCTCGCGGAAATTGTTGGCGATCTTGCGCATGACAATTGTGGAGCGGGTGATCTCTCCCTGGAATGCAATATAGATATAGATATAAATATCAGCAGCACCAATCGTCACTCTCACTTCATAGCTCTGGTTAAACTCATACACAAGGCTGTACAGGATCTGCACTGCTATTAGCATCGGTTTTGGTTGGCCACTCTAAATGACAGTCAATAACAGATAATATCAATCAGTCTCTCTCTTCCTTTCTCCTCCTCTTTTGCCTCCTCCAATTACCTTGATCATCTCCATCATCGGCTCGATTACTTGTCGAAACACAAAGTTCTCCTCTTTATTCGTATCTAGCCAACCGAGCTTCGTGATTCGACAGATTAGGCCAACAATGGCCCGGACGACAAAATCCGCGAGCTCCTCCCTCTGCATGAGATAATTCAGACACAAATTCCCTGTCGATCGACGTAACAATCAATAATTTCATAAATTGTGCATAAAACTATAATAATTATCAATCTACAGATCAATTGACAGTTGAAATACAGTTATCTATTTATATTTATTATGGTTAATTATTGATTTTATTATTCTTTGATTTATTTATCAATTATATTCCATGGTCGACATGATCAATGCAAAGTCATTGCGCGAACGTGACAGCTACAGAATGGAAACCAAAATGGTGGTAACATTGGGAAAGCTGATAGCAATATTATGAGGAATCTGAAAGATGGTAACAACTCAGAATGGATTGCTAGTGTTATAGAACCGAATAAATTACATCAGCAATTCCAATTTATTTCAATAAATAACATTTGAAAAGAAAATAGAAATATTTGTAGTTCAAATAAATAATCTAATAAATAATTTTAACATTAAATTTGTCTGAAATTGCCATAAAATTTGCACGTCAGAAATAAAAATGATGATTACAATCAAATCAAACCATTGTCCTTACTTATTTCTAATCTTTGGTCAACCGATAATTCAATCTGACTTTTATTCAATAGCTTTGATAGAGTTGAAATTGCAACCAATTGCGAATAATGGGACTAAAATATTTTAATTAAATAAATCAAATTTGCAATTATTATTGCTACATTTCCTCGTTCCAATAACAATCGGCTAGTTTCAAACCCATTTACGGAATCCGACAAACTCAAGCATGCTTGTTCAGCTCTAGATCTTATTTCAGAATTTTCCGATTCATACGCATTTTTGCAGTATAACTCTAATTCTTCAATAGTCTACAGATTATGACAATTTTTTTAGAAATATCATTGCTTTAATAAAAAAATGAGTAATTACTGTCATATCTTAAATTTTTTGAAATTCTAAAATCTAAACACTGAATGAGATTTATTGATCTACTCAATAAATTATTAATTGATATGAATTTAATAAAATACTCAGATAATAGAATATTAATCTGTATAAAAAATTATAAATTAAATTAACTATCTGATTAGGATAATTAAAACAATCCTTATAATTTTAATTAATATATTATCTTCACATATATTAAGGAAATCTTGAATTTTTAGAAATACTAAATAATCATTCATTGTAATTTAATAAAATGATATGAAATTTTCTTATAAATACATATAATGCTCTATATTAGGTGCTTTTTTAAAATATTTTAATTTATTAAGCAGTTTAAACTTCTTTAGAATAAAAAGCCATTAACTAAAAAAGCTACAAAATAAAATTTTAATTATTATCAGATAATAATAGCAAAACTGACAACTCTTTAGGTCCTAGACGATTTTGTTTCCTTAAATAGAAATTTTTACTAACCAGATGTTAAATTACCAATATGTAGATTATTGGATAAATAGCTGAAAAAATCTCACTTGCCTATTTTAAGTGTTATGGCTAACATAACACTGGTACATATAATCCCTTTGGTATATCATAATCGGAAATCTACTTGATTGAAAACGTTGAGCATAAAGTGGATTCATTCCGTGTGCTCTTGAACATGTACAATTCGATTCAAAAGCTTTGAGTAGTCGATAATTTGATTCAAAGGTCGAGCATGTAACGTTAGAAACTTCGACCAAATAAGCAATCATTGATTCGACAACAGAACCTTATGGAATTTTATTTAAACATTTATGAGCCTTTGGATACTAAACTTTCATCTCAACAGTTAGGCATTAAAAATTACCTTTAAGAATTTTGGCACCAGGAATTTCCAAACAAAGTCATAGCCTAAAATCGTTAAAATGCATAATATTTCTAAAATCTTTAAATTCAAGACTTGGGTATCATTTATAAAAATATTTATTTTCAATTCATAACTATTCATAGCATTACAATCCCCAAATTTTATTTCTTTACACGAACTGATTTCGGTCACAATTTCAACGGTATTGTTGGGCTAGAACCAAAAATTGAGAGTTTGTTTTAATAAGTAGAAAATACATAGCATAGAAACCACACCAAGTTGAATTAAAATCCATGATCATACATCAAATAATACAAAATAAAATACACAACACATTGAGAATAAATAAAACACGTATAATAAATTCAAGAAACGCAAGAAGTTGCAATCACCAACACAGTTAAGAGAAAAATAATGCATTCGAAAGATCTGTCAATTAGAAAATAAAAGAATAATAAATAAACTAAATAATTGATAATATAAAAACTTAAGGAATGATTATTGGTCTTATTTACATACGAAAGACCATAATCAAATTAATTAGGGATGTTATGGCTCGTATTTACACACGAAGGAGCAATGGAAATGAGTACATACTTTAAGAAAAGGAACAGGGAAAAAATTATTTAAAAAATTAAACGAAATAAAATAAAGAAATAAATGAAAATAAAATTGAAACAAAATATTTCCATTAAAATTGATAAAATAATAAAAAGTAGAATAAAATTAGTTAAAATTATTTAAATTATAAAATTTATAAAATTAAATGGTTAAAATTAATAAAAATTAAATAATTTGATTAAATAAATCAATTAAATTAAATTAAAAAAATTACACACACTTATATATGTGTGTAACGAAATTCTGATTGGATATCGTGGCAGAGAATGCAATCAAAATCATTGTAAATACTGATTGCAAATTCAGTTAAATAACATAACTTGAACTTGAACATTGACTTGTTTTAACATAAACACTAAGTTACAGGGAATTTTAAACTTTTCATTTCAGACAAAAAATTTTGATTTGTTCTCAGTTTTTGGTTCTATGCAATTGGGGTATGTTTATTTTGTATAAATTAATTTTTATCCATGTAGTAATGTTTCAATTAAATACATTTTTCACATTCGATTTAATTTTGTTGTTTTTTTATGGTTCATTTCTTTAACGTGGTTTAAATTAAAAATTTATTGAGTAATTTTAATAGTTGGATGGACTGAGAATTCTGCCATATGTCAAGGGCAAAGGGGACTAACCGTCCTCTTACCCAGCAGACGGGGTAATGTTTCAGACATCCGTCAGCAGAGATTAAGAGAAGGGTTTCACGAGGGGACCGCCTGAGTCTACAACTGATATCTTTTTATTGAAATTTATTAAAAAGAAGTTAGATATTGAGTAAACTTTAGTAATTAGAATCAAAATTAGGACAAAATTAGAAATGTAGGCAGATCCCTGCACAAAGGTTTCAAAAATAACATAGAAAAACATCCAGTTATGAAGACCATAATTAATGAATAAATGACAATAATCTAAGAAAGGAATAGCTAATGAGCAATGACTTAAGACCTCTTCTGTCGCCAGTCCAAACCCGAAAAAGAAAATACAATGAGAAGTAGTTTTAGCAGTAGAGCTCACCTGCTCATTGATTTTCAGCCATTGTGTACATCACCAGCATGGTCGTGACCATGGGTACGTAGATGGTATAAAGTAAAATAGTTATGAAGGCGTTTAGGAAGAAGTCAATTCAAAATCCATAAGTAACCCTAGCACATTTAAATGACACACCCCTAAGCGCCAACAGGTATAAAATAAACATATTCTCCCAATCGGTTTTATTCTGTATTATTTATTGTTTTAACGATAGGAAAACCAAGATGAAGTGTCAATGGAGGTACCAACACAGCACATAAAAAGCAAAAAGTTCATTTAAAATAAATTAAATACATTAAACAAAAATAAAAAAATAACAAGAGAAAATAAAAGTAAAACAAAAGTAATAAAATCAGAAAATACAATAAGTTGCACATGTATCATAGAAAAAGGGCAATAAAACAACGAAAAATCATCGCGAAAAAAGACACAAAAAAACAGGAAAACACCTGGGTATCTAGGCGAAAAATGGTGTATAAATAGCAATGAATCGACCATGCAGGATCAAAAGAAAAAGGGAATAATAATAAAAAATATATTTAATTAAAACAAAAAATTAAAACAGCCGATCATAGCGATTGGAATTTATAAATAAAATAATAAATTTTAAAATTAAAAATATACACCCTAGCTTGATTTTGATTGGTCAGACTAACAGCAAAAAAGATAAATAAGGAGTTGCCTCCATGGACATTTCATCTTATCAAAAATTTGTTTTAGAACTTACGTCTAGCAAACTTCAAGCCTATTTTCAATTCATCTTGAGTTTTTGCAGTAGTCATAACCTTTGCGAAACACCTTGCAATCAGATCGAGTTTAGAAAATCTCATTGTCATTTATCGGAAACTCAGTAATTTTATTTTTTTGCATTTGATATTTGTAAATCTTAGTTTTTCGGTGTAATTTCATATTATTAATAATATATTGTAAAAATTAATTGTTAATAACGGTTGGGTTTAAATAATTCAAGTCGGTAGCCTTCGAATCCTCGTGTCTTTTTAATCAAAACAATAAATTACCCAACGTATATTGGAATCACAAAATTATATTTCTCTCAACAATAAATAATCAATAACCATCTTCATCAATTTATATTTATCATTTACTGAATTGCTTACAATAATGAATGTTTTTTGAAAATTTATTTTAGCCATTTTAGAAATGGCTTTCAGGTAAGATATTTAATTTTAAGTAAATTTTAAGTCTTGAATTTTGATCTATATAGATATGAGATCATTATTCAAGTTCGTAAATTTTACTTTTAGTCAACATTATAATTATAAATTATTTCTAATTAATTTTCAGTGATTTTTGATATTTTATGACATTTATTTTTATGTCATGTATTTTGTAATATTTTCGAAAAAATGTGAGTCAGATATGTTTTTAATTATAATTAAATAAATGAATTACCAAAAAAATGTATTTTTCTAAAACATTTTGGGAAAAATCCCCGAATAATAAAAATAAAATACTTTTTGTAATATTTTTGTCTGAGCTCAATATGAGGAGCTTCTTTCAGGAGAGCAAATCTGGATTGAAAAGACATTGAACCAAATTCATCTGCTCTTAAAAATTTCATTAAAAATATATTTTTAAAAATTTTCAGTGATCTTTTTTTATCTAAAAATTGTCTAAAATAGAATTATTACGTATCTCAGCGGTGCGTTTCGATGAATCAAAAGTTTGTATGTATTTTTTAGTATGTGTTGCGCTTGTGTGTAGCTTTTAATTTTTCTACCACTTTCAGATTTCTATAGTATAAGATGTATCTGACTGCACTCTAAATGAGAACATCAACGTGAAATCAAAGTAAGTATGTATGTTTCTATAATGTAAGCTTATTGATTTTTTTGTTATATTATAGGAAACGGTTCTCAGTTACATTTGGTGTATATTTTAATAACATAGTGTAAGAGTTGTAACATTGAACAATACAATGTCACTTTAATAAAAGTAATGACAGAAATGACATCGCGATAAACTACTAAAATAATAGTAACTTTAATGAGCTTTTTCATCAGTACTGATTTTTTAGTGTTTTATTGTTGTCACCGACTGAAATTTCCTGATATATTTCTGCTATTTCAGTAAAAACAGAACCTAAGCATTCAAATCTCTAAGGTATAAAAATTCAACTAAAACATATATCTTTGTTTTAAAATTATTTCTTAAATTTGTTTTTAAGGCGAAATTTAATGCGAAAGATAACTAAAAAATTTCAATTATGTAATTGATTTAATTTTGAAATACCTACAATTGTGAAAATTGCTATTCAAATTTCATAATAGGTTTGTTTTATTAATTCCGTTGCTAAGAAATTTATTATTTTACTACTGCTTGTAGTGGCAGGAAAATAAATTTAAGCAAAATTTAAATAATATATAAATTAATGCTGTAAAATATTATCAAATATATTTCGTATAAAATGAATATTATTAATTTTCGTAATGAGTAGAGGAATTAGAGATTTGAGAGAAATTATCTGTGTTTCTCGTCTATGCAATGTTTATCAAAACGAAGATATTCTGGATATTCCTGAACAGTATTTAGACGAATGTGTGAATAATACTCCTCAATTTATCAAACCTGTTGGTAAGCTTTTAAATTCGAAGTCTGTTGATAAATCAAATGGCAAGTCACCATGCAAAAGCCCTCGAACTAAAGCTGCGTTACCAAATATAAAAAATCTTTCAAATAGCGATAATTTACATGAATTCACGAAGTATTTCGAAATGATTGATGAAAAATTGCTCAGTGAATGGCTGTGTAAAGCTAATAAGCAACTCCATGAATTGATTGAATGGGCTCAAGATAACAATGCCTTCGTTAATTTCACTAATTTCTGGCTTGTGGAATTGCCATCGAACCAACGCCGAGAACTATTTGCTATGGAATATGGAATTTTAGTTGAACAAATTAAAATCGGCTTAGTAAAATATATTCACAACAAAAGCATTAGCGATAAATTAACAAATCAACTGATATTGATTTCATTTTGGGAGTATCAGTTGCATTTTGTATCTTCATCTAGCGGATATTATCTTTTTCTTGAATATTTTGACGGCCTTGTGTCTATTGGATGTGAAAGTTACAAATCAATTCTCACTAATGTCAAATTTTCCACCCAAAATAAGCATCTCATCCAAATTCTACTCACCATTCGAGCTCTAGCACTTGTTTCAATTTGGACGTCGGTGATTAATTTTTATCGCAATCTGATTGGTCGAGGTGATGTCCAATTGAAATCGGTTGGTATTCATTTATCCGATCATTCCGATGTCATGTATAGTCGAATATGCATGGCGATTTGGTAAGATTTTTAAAATTTCATTGATTTTATGTTGTTTTTTAATGATTTCTTTATTCAATTATATGACTTATTTAACTGAAAATCCTCATCCAATCAATTATACGTATGATATGAACATGACGAATAATATTAAAAATTTAATATAAAGAAATATTATATTGTTCTATAATGTTGTCAGGGCCGGATCTATGGGTGGAGCGAGGGAGCGACCGCACCAGGCGCCAGAATCACACTGAAAAAAAGGCGCCTTTTCGATCAAATTGAAGAATAATTATTCTCAACAAAACTATCATACTGACTGTTATTATAACACGTATTTCTACATAATAATCTATATTTTGATAAATTTGCATTTTTGAGCGCTTTTGAAAATAATTAAAAATTATTTAAGATCATCAATGGGACAAGAAAGGTTAGTAGGTTTGTCTTTGATGTCCATTGAAAGCGCCATCGCAGAGTCTTTGGATTATGATGTCTTAATAAAAGATTTTGCAGAAATTAAAGTCCGCAGGGTACCATTAATTAATTAAATCATTTATTTTTGTACATAACAATAATCTAAAAATATATAAATAGTTCATTAGAAAGTGTATGTTTTTATTTAAATCTGCAGCTATTTCATCAAATTTGACTTTAACAATATAGGCGCCTTTTCAAGAAGTTTGCTCCAGGCGCCAAAATAGTACCATCCGGTTCTGAATGTTGTTGGTTTTAATTGTTGTATTATATATTACATTAGATCAGGGGCTAGCAACCGTTTTTTGTCCTTTAAAACCTTTCTTTCAAAGATGATATATGATGACTATATTTATTTACAAATCCTGATGAAACGGTTTGTCTCTTCATTGTTGGAAAATTAGCGAACTTTTGCTTTTTCAAATGAAAAATTAAATGATAGCAACATTATTTTCATTTGAAAAGACTTGATTTCTGCTAGAAGTTCATGTACAAAAACATTTTTACAGTGTCGCTTCACATTCATTTCATTAAGCCTTTAAAGGATGACAACTGTGAATGCAAAATCTGACAGGCATTCTGAATTTTTCATCTAAGCTGCCAAATCAGCTGTTTTATATTTAATCTCCCGAAACAACATTGTTTCATCCTTAAGATTCCATTTTCTTTTCAAAACTTCTTCATCTTCAAAACGTTTATATTCAGATTCCAAATTTCCAAGAAAGGATTTGAATTGTCGATGTTTTAGTCGCCGGGCTCTTATTATATTTATAGAGCTAATAACACTGTCAATGAGTTTGAAATCACGTACAGATTTAAACAAACTTCCTCGATGGATGATATATAGAAAATGATAATATGGTGTGATACCGATGTAAGATTTTCACTAGATCATAATGTTTCTGATCAGAATAACATTTGCAGCTACTAAAGATGGAGAACGATATGCAGTTGCACTGGCAAGTTTATTTAGTAGTAATTCAAACATGCTTATGACATTATCAACATTATTATATAAATCTTGTCCCGTTGTATTGTCCTTCCAATGCTCCAAGGACTTTAATTCATATATGTGCGTGTAAATATAAATAACTATATTAATTAACTAAGACTTTTATGTTTTTCAAAGATATATTTAATATGCACAAAAATCTACAAATTGTTAGTTGTGTTTCCCAAAAAGCCGCTGACTACTAAATTAACGAAATCAGTTATTCGAACCATGCTCAGATAAAGAAAAAATGCTGCTTCTCAGCGCTGTATGGATCAAGAAAAATGGATCAAGAAGGAGGGTGTTTCCCAAAGTTTACGCGATCGATTAGATCAAGTGCGATCTAACGTTCCTAATTAAATTCGCTCTAATATTTAGCCCAACGAGCAAGACAGGCAGAAATGCTGTTTCTCGTGGTCGGGTGTGTGATTACCTTTAAATTAACAAATAAATAGATTTAAATAACCTTATGGTTAAAAATCTACAAATTTTTTCTAAGCTGATATAGCTTGCTCGTTTATGATTTCTGAAATTCTACTCGTTCCTTTTATATGAACTTATCTGACAGCTGGAATTGGATATCTGTTCCACAGCTGGAGTTATTGTAATCTACTACTGTTAGTTTCTGTTAATCTCTTCTCCACAAAATATTTCCGCAGCTATTAGTTATGCTTATTTAATCTTTATTTATTGTAAGCTCAGCTAGAATATTTCTTCTCTATTTCTCTCAAAAATCAATTTAATTTATACTATTTATTCTATACTTATATCTAGATATAGTAATTATATATTACTAATTATATATATATATATATATATATATATATATATATATATATATATATATATATATATATATATATATATATATATATATATATATATATATATATATATATATATATATATATATATATATATATATATATATATAATTATTTATAAATTACTTAATATAGTATTTTACATGTATTTTTTATTAATAGTAATTATTTATTCTATTTAAAGGAATTATTTATTTACCTAACTTATTTATAGTAATTAATTCTAATTATAGTAAACTATTTGTTTTATTTAATTATTTATACTTATTATTATTATAATTATAATCCTAGCCTCTATATGGCTATTGAAATTTCTCCCTGAGCGAGCCCAACCCCAACATCTAGGCTCTAATATAGTTTACACTTTTAGTATACTTGCACGTGAGATTTTCACAAATGTTTTGAATTCTATTTTTTTAGATTTTGATAAGATTCATCGACGTAGAACAATGAAATTTTTTTTGTCGGCAAATATTGATTTTCTACATTTTGGGGTTAACATTTTCAATATAATCTAAACTAATAGATATTTTCAATGCCCTGAAATATTCATAGTCCATCAGAGCATGATAAGGGAGCGTCTGATTACTGACCACTGATTACTGACCGATTAACCAATGAAATCATTTAGCCATCAATTCATCCCAACATTGCAATATTGGATTAATAAAAAGAAAATCAACTTCCGAGAATTCCGCGATGAGCAAGGCAGAAATTTGCTGATTCTTGCTGTCAGTTACAACAGTCTTTCAGTTGTTCAGTATTTTGTCAGTAATGTAAGATATTTGATATATATATATATATTGGTGCATTTTATCAAGGCCCGAAGTTCCCCTTACATGTTAATAGTGCTCCAAATGTCCCAATGCACTAGGGATATCCATGCTATATGCATTTTCTGTGATAGTATATTTTCAGCCGTCCCAATCCGGGAAATTTCACTGAATATCGATCTCTTTGAATTATTACCATTGGCCCAGAATTCGACTCTATGGGCCTTTATATCCCTAACCTAATAAGGCATAGTAAGACATTGATTAAGAATCCAATAACATTTATATAACATTCCGATCAATGTGAAACCTAAATATCCCAATAATTTTCAATTTTTAATTTATTATAATAATATTTTGAAATGATTAATATGCATAAATAAAGTAAGGACTAATGATAATTAAAGCTCATTCTACCTGGTCATGGACAACAAGAAACCATTTCCTACTTTTACTATTTTCTCTCCGTTTTAGTATTGATTTGCTGCTAGCTTCTTACTCGCGATAAAGTCCCAGATTTCTAGTGTCTTAATACTATATTTCTCAATGTATTACAGACAATTCCCAATTGGCTTGCTAAGATATGAAAATTTTCACCATTTCTAGTTGTCTTGGGGAGAAATTCCAGAAAAGAAGCTAAACATTTCAAATATAGACTTGTGATATACGAGTAATTTAGAAAATGTCGATCGATCAGATATGTTTTCCTGTTCCGCCACTTTGAGTATTTTATATCAATTTGGCTTGATAACCACTCTCTGCCTTATTGATTGTTTATTATAGAGCAAGTTCCATATAGATATGCCGGGTTTGCATGTTTTCACTCTGATATGATGATGATTGAATGATTGAATGCCGTTCCATTTGTCTTGGTAATTTCAGCTGTGCCTCTGCATTAGCTTATTTGGTATGCATTGTTATTATTTGCCTATACATTAATCTGTAGCTCATTCAATATCTTGTTATATCCTATTGACAGCAAACCAACATATATTCAGTTGCTCACGTTAAGTAATTGGTGCTTTTCTAGGATTTTACCGTACCAAGCGATTGGATTACCGAAGACTGACCACCTCATGTTCTATGCGTGAATTGGCTTGTACCGTATTCTGAAAGTCAGCGATAAAGGGTATAATAGCATTATAACATAGGAAATGGGGAGGGGTCGAGAGGGAAGGGAACGCTTCGTGATATAATATTAATAAATAACCACACATTTCAATAACTAGTATGATGTGAGCGCGGTCATAAATTGCGTGAGCAACACCGGGAATTCTGCTCTACATCTTGCGGTTTGTCAGAGCAACTTTGATATTGTGAAATTGCTGATTGATAACGGGCATGCCGATGTGAATATTGCCAATGCCAATTGTGACGATTGCACTCCTCTACATATGGCAGCTATGTATGGTGAGATCTTGTTGATTCAATATGTTACTGCCGTTACTTTCTTCATTGCAGGTCAGCAGGATATTGCACGGTATCTGGTTGAGCATGGCGCTAATACAGACCTGGTAACCGGCAGCAATTCCACTGCCATTGACATGGCTAACTTATATGAGCAGCATGAGATTGCCAAGCTATTGCAGGATGATAAGCATGGCCCACAGCGCCCAGCTGGATCAATGTCATCCCTAAACAGATCTGATCGAGTCATTGTTGATAAATAATAATAAATTCGGCTTGTATTCATTATTGATTACATTTGCAGGAGAAATAAATGTTTTTACGCAGGAGAATTTCGGTATTTATTGGTGGGAATCTATTCAAACCCGTAAAGAAATACGAAAGATTGTTGGATACCCAACGAAAATGCAAACATGTGACTTGAGGTTTAAATAATTAATTATAATAGAGTTTCTAGAGTTCGGTGATTGAGTAGGCCAAATGATTTCATCTATTTAATAACCATTACATGAAGGTATTTGCTGATCTATCTGTCAACATAGTTCACAATTGACGCACTATGCATTGTGGTATCCGTTTTGTCGTGCCTAATGATTTGCAGCATCAATTAGATTTGTACGGCTTTTCACACAAATTTTCCTTAGTCCTTTCAATGCTTGACATATTTGGTATCTTGTTTATCGTTCTTCATGGAATAAATCATTAATATTTGTTATTCTATACCTAACTAAAAATTAGAAATAGTTACATTCAAATTAAATGCGTAAAATTCCGCAATTCTTTAGTAGTATTTCATTTATGGACCTAATCATTTGAGTCATCAAAGTTTTCTTGTTTTTCTAATGTTCGTTGAATATTACTGACAATCAAACTGAGTTAAATATTTCATGAACGGAAACTACCATTATACTGTAGATATTACAATAGCAACCTCTAAGTCAGTCATGTCATCAAACAGCCCGCAATTATGTTTACAGGGAAACAATTTATTTGCTCATGATTTAATTCAAAAGATAAAGCCTTTTCAAAAGAAGCTTAACTTTTTCTAGAAATCAGGTTGAATGCAAATTTGGTCATTTTCCATCATTAGAGATTATTTCTAGGGGAAAAGTTCAAGAATTTAATAAAAGAGCAAGAAAATGTACAATTTTTATAATCATTTGAATAATGGAAAATGCAGAAATTTAAAAAACATTTATCAAGAAAATTTTGGCAATCTTCAGCTCAAATGACATTTGCGAAATGTTTTTAATAAATCTAAATAAAAGTACGATTTACATCTTGAGGCTGAGTATAAGAACTATAAGTATGGAGCCAGATATGAAGAAAATAATAGTCAATCCAAAGCGCCTCAACATGTGACATTAGTTATGTTAATTTATTATTCTAAATGACTTGCACTTATGCATAAACAATTTCCATAATAACACTTTGTTTACTTAAATGAATATTTTTGTATAACACATTTTTTAATTATAATAGTTCGCCTGGTCATGTAAAAATAATGTTTAATTTCTAATGAAGTGCTGAGACTAAAATTGCTGACCTAGGTAATGCATGACATTTCTTGTTAGACCATAAAATTGTGAAATTATTAATCAGTTAAATTCCTAATCCAAAATCGCGAAGTTATAATAAACGGATTGAATAAAACATTAAGAAAACTCGACAAATTTGTTTGGGTCATATAAAATACACGAAATAAAAATATAAAAAATTACAAATTATCAGAATCAATTAAAAATTAATTAAAAATCAAAAATAGAAATTAGTGAAAAATGAGATTTTGAAGACGTATAAAATAAAGAGGTTCATAGAAGGGTCAGGACTCAAAAACGAACTAAATTAATTATTGAGTTAAGAAAAGCCCATAAATCAGGAAGTATGAAACTGAATGTCAGCTTAACAGACACAAAGTTTTAATAAGCTGCCCGGACAGTGGTTTAACGAGGCAATATGTGGCTCGAATGGTTACAATTCAGGATTAAGAGAAAAATTGCAGTCGAACAAAACAAAGCGCCAGTTACTCAAAGAAAATAAATTAGTCAAGGAGCAGCAGAAAAAAAAGAAATTGCTAAGTTTTAATTTCTAAATGTGATATCTATATGGTACCTACTCAATTGATATTTAATTTTATTTTGTATTAAGTTATTTGATTGGGATTAGAGTTTTATTTACTTACTCATCAAACAATAGAAGTCGAATTGAGAGCTAATTCCTATCAACAAAACTATTAACAAATTTAATGTCTAAGTTTAGTTAGAAGACGCAATCTTAAATTTTCAAAACAAAATTTATTTCATACGAAAAAACTGATGACAAAGAAATAGGTAAGAAATTGATGAATAACTTCCATAAATCATCATTCATATCTAAATGCTTTTGGAAATGTTTCAGAATATCAAATGCAAAACTCATAAAACAGCACTGATTCACAGATCAATAAGAAGTAATCCCTTGAATAAATAACTATATCACCAGGCCTACTCATACATAAATCGAAATTCTCAACCGCAGCCAACACATTACCTGATGATCTGACCAAAATTTCCCCTTGCATCATGCCCGAAAAACAACAAAAACACAGCTCTATATATTTATTAATATCATATCATCATCATCTTGAACTGATCTAACCGACTGCAAATCAATATTTCACATTTTGCTTTTTTTGCGGGTCTCTGCCTCCGATTCTGCTGACGAGTTTTTTGATTTGGTGATTTCGTACCGTTTAAGGACGGTTCTGATTTGTGACAGAAGGAACTGGTCCGTGTCGTCGATGGCTTGCTTGCCTGTAATTATAATATGAGTGACAGTGGGCAATTAGATTTCATTGACTGATTCCATTACCACGGGCCATAGCTTACGGCCTACACAATATTTGTGGATTTATCTACCATTGCTAGGCAGCATAAAAATGAAAAGGCCAATCGATATATCATCATTAGTGACGTCGTGTAACAACCAAAAAATTGGAAAGTATAGAACAAACACTAACCTTCAGTCGTCATAGTGACACCATTGACAACGGCTGTTGAATCATCCATCTCCGCCATAGCCAAGAGGAGTGCACGCTGCACATCTGTCAACCGCTTAGGTGGTTGAATCCGAATGTTCAGGTAGTGATCTCCGTACCCAAACGAGTTCATCCTGGCGATCCCTTTGCCAGGCAACCGGATCCGATCGTGACTGCAGGAGCCTTTCGGTATCTGGATAACAGTAACTGGATAACGTCAGGTGCATCACGGACACAAATAACTCACGTCGATGGTTATGTCCCCATAAATGCCAGGAACGCTCAGTTTGCCTCCTAATGCAGCCAAAGGCAAGGATACATTGACATCCGAATGCACGTCAGACCCGTCACGACGGAACGTTTTGCTCTTCTCCACTCGTACAGTAACCCACAGTTCCTGTACCGCGCGTTCCCCCAGCGAGACACGGAGACTCTGTCCATCCTCGACTCCAGCTGGTATCGATACTCGAATTGTTTTGCGCTGTGATACCTTGCCGCGGCCCTTGCAATCATGGCAAGCGTTCTTGATGATCCTGCCAGACCCGCCACAACGCGAGCATGTTGAGCGCATTAGGAAGGGACCAGAATTCACGCTCTGCATCCCGCTACCTTGACATGATGGACAGACAGTACTGGAGGTGCCAGGCTCACTCTTGCTGCCCTTACATCTACCGCATTCTACCATCAGATTCAGATCCAGTTCCTTATTCACCCCGCAGGCAGCCTGATTGAATGTCAAGTTCACCGTCACCTCTTGGGCCCGCTGCATACCATCATCGAACCCTGCAATTTATCACTTTCGTCATTAGCAATAAACAAATAGACAAATGGGAAGGGAAATGCCAAAATTTGACTGACTGTAAAAATCGAAATAACAAGGATCCGATTGGTTGGAGTATTTAAAGCACTAAATAGATGACTCGCGTCCCCTTGAATGCGCTGCCCAATCCCTCGCGACAAAAAGATCTTGTTAATCTGGAAACCCCATAAAACAATAATCAATTATAAACAGCAAAATTTTACCGAAACCGGTTCTGCTATAACGCGCATTTATCAGTCGTTTTCGAATTTCCTCTTAACAATTTACACTATTGTGCTGCAATTCGATATTCAGTCAAACCCATGAAATTCCAATGGAAATCGCAATAACATACAATTTATTACTACATATCTCCTCCTACTGTCATTGTCATAGAATATATTTGAATAAATCTGCTTCTCATCACAATTAGAGCTTCCAATACCGGACAAAAATTTGAATACCGGTATTTCGGTATTATATTTCATAGAAACCGGTATAGGTATTTAAAAATGGGACAAATCGAAATACAAAAGAATAAATAAAAAGTTCAAAAACTTTTATCGTTTAAAGCAGTGGTTCTTAACCTGGGGTCCATGGATCCCCATGGGGGTCCGCGGCACTATTTACAAAAAGTCGTAAAAAATTTTTTATGTTATCTTGATATTGTAACTAAAATAATAAGTAACATTTCTTTACTGTTTTGTAGCATCAAAATTCTAACATTTGAATTTTTATGTTAAAAAATTTAAGTCGCAGTAGGCACTTTTTTTGTAAATATTTACTCGTTGCTATGATACTATTCTGTTTTTGCATTGATTCGAAGTTTTTATTGTTGCTATATTAAAGCTTAATTTAGTTGAAGTTTTTTTCTTTTAACTTTCGGGTGTTATTTAATTCTGTCAATTGTTCCTGCACAATTATATTTGGTAAGCAAAAGTAGTGTACTGCATACAGGGCCGTCTTAAGAAATTCAGCACCCGTGGGCTACTAAAAATAATGCGCCTCTCTTCGTAAAGAAATTAGATTAAGAACGTTTAAATAAAGAAATACACCCAGGCGGCGAGTATATGTAAGTGGTCAGCTCACATTTAAATCGTCTTTCGAAGTTTATGGTATCATAAATTATTGTAATATCGTTTGTCATTCCAAAACATTTGAATATAAAAATCAGTTAAATATTTTAAGAAATTGTTTTAATTTAAAAATACGTGTAAACTAATAAAATGAATTTTTATAAAACTGATAACTAAATAATAAATAAAAAAAACATACATCGCAAATAAAAATTGCCGCCCCAAAAAGCTTGCGCCCTGGGACTATAGCCCATTTAGCCCTATGATTAGAGCGGCCCTGACTGCATATTTGGTATAAAATTATAAAAAAAATGTGTGTTTTACTATCAATTTATTAATTTTTAACATTTCAGGGGTCCGTCGGTACCAATTATATATTTATGGGGTTCATAAGTTTGAAAAGGTTAAGAACCCCTGGTTTAAAGTAAAAAAATGGTTAAAATCGATTATTTAGTATTAAAATATGACCTCAAAAAACATAAATTATTTAAAGTTTCGTCATTTAAAGAAGAACGAATTTTGGTACATAAAATCCCTGAAGAAGAGAAACTCCATTTAGCTTCCACGCTTGTTGGGGGAATAGTTAAAATATAATCGTAAACCAATTTCAGGTTAATACCACGCGTGCCGCCTTCCTCAAATATTTCTATTTGTTTTTAGCACACTTTTAATTTTTAATTCATTGTTTATGTCCATATCCAGCTGTTCTTGTAATGTTAAATTCATAGGTGACCCATTATAATTTATGACATCTTCGTCAATAGCTGTTTCAGGTTCAGAAGCTGATGGTTTGGTTTCAGCTGGGGTTGATGAAAGCCGCTGTATAAGACTCACATTGAAATTTACTAAATCTTTTTTAGTTAACCTTTCACATATAATATCAGAACCAAGAATCTTTTGAGCTTGATCTCCTTTATGAAGATAAGTTTGAGCGTCTTTCTTTTATTCTTGGAATTAAGGAGGTCTTCATATTGTTACATAATGGGGTTGTGCCCAGATTTTGCAGCTAAATGCTAGTATGGTATCAGCCGACTGAAGATATGCATCTCTTCTACATAAAGCCTCTACAGCCAATTTCACGGGCAATAACATATCCACTGTTGATGATATCAATTCTAATTCTGATTCCATAAAAAACAGTTGAATTTAAGTCGATCAGGGCTTTTTGTATGGAATTTTTATTTTATAAAAACGTTCTAACATGAAAAGTAAGCTGTTCCATCTGGTCTTATTATCCAAAATCAAAGATAACTCCTTTCCATATTCAGTTTTTACATAAACTTGGAGTATCCCATTTTTTATAGTTGAACGTTTGAAAAGCTTTACAACTTTTCTAACTTTACTTATCGCTGGACCCAAATTATTTGCAAGGTCATTTGAATTTTGCGGGCTTTTAAAAAATTCTTAATCCGTCAAAATCTTCTTTATTGTTTTCATCATCAGATTCAAGATAATCAGCTGTCAAATCCACAAGTGTAGTTTTATATAAAACATCAACCACGGCCAGTTGGACTCCATGGGCCAAACAAAGTTCGTTGGTCGATGGATATTAATTGTCCTACTTTTTTTAATAATCGAAGCACCATTCCGTGGTAATACATACGATATCGCGACTAATTTTTAAGTTGTGTTCTTTCAATATATTATCAATTAATTTTACACACATTTCTCCTGGGAGCCGTCCATTGACTCACGCTAACCCCGAATTCCAGAATTTGGTGTGAGATAAACATTAATGTTCAAATAACGTCTATTTCTAATAGAATTCCACTCCGGTTTGTTTAATCTTGTTTTTTAGTCTAAATTCATCTGAACTTAAAGATCTGAAAAGTATTTTTGGTCGAAGGGAAAATTTACTGAGATACCGGTATTCATTTTTCGTTATCGGTATTTGAAATTTGTACGGTATACCGGTATTGGAAACCCTAATCACAATTATAGAATTTATTTATTGTTATTGATGTATTGATGATCAAAACTATATCATCGATACCTTGGTAATCGATTGGTTACTTGCGTCACATACTTAGAATTTCTCAGCTAAAGGATGCAATTTTTATCAAATCGACGAGATCTATTTTTATTTATGAGATCAATTTATTTAGCATTTTTTTTAAAAATAAAATTCATTTTTACTACTTAGCACACATATAAATTAAAAAGAGATGTAACAAAATTAATGATTTTCTATTTATCAATTTCAAACTACCTGATTCATTATCCACTCCAAAATCGAAATCAGAAAAGAAACCTTTATCCTTAAACAAATTACGGAACAATTCCTCTGCGGTTGTCCTGGAAAAGTTGCTACTAAATCCTGATTGAGCACCAGCAGATCCATATGTGTCATATTCTGTTTTTTTATTTGCATCACTCAACACTTCATACGCTTCACTTGCATCTTTAAATTTTTCTTCAGCTTCTTTGTTGTTTTTGTTAGTATCAGGGTGGTATTTTTTTGCCAGCTAAATGTTATCATTTAATCTTATTATAAATGCAATAAACTAACTTGATAATATGCTGATTTAATTTCTTTTGGTGAAGCATTCTTGTTAACTCCTAATATTTTATAATAGTCCTTTTTCAAATAATTTGATGAATGAAATTTTGACACTAAAAGAATTATTTCACCAAATTTTAAATATATCATCAACTTACCAAAATGTTTTTGTGAATTTGTCAACCTAAAAAGATATCGAGCAATTGCCATAATGAGTCTTTTAATAAAGTGCTTAAATCAGACTTTTTAAACAATAGCATTAAATAAAATTATTAATTGAAAAATATAAAGATTATATAATTAATATAATATAATATGTATTTGAATTTATGTCTTCTTATATTTTTAATAAATTTATAAAAAATATTTTCCGAATTTTGACAAAAATTTCAAAACATTTCGAAATCAAATATATTATAATACCGTTCATAAATTAAAATAAAAACTAAAGATTCATGTTTAAAAATGACTTGAGAATTTTTAATTCGTTCTCCCTCTCGATTTTAATATTTTAATTATTATTATTTTCTTTGTTATGCAAGTGCTAAATTAATTTTCTAATGGCAGAAATACCAGTATTGAGATGATATTTCACAAAATTAAGCGGGAAATGCTCTATGAAGCGGTTTAGGTGCGGTCACTCGACTCGTAAGTAGATGATGCCCGCTCTCCTCTGAGAGGAGTTAGATGCAGTTCATTTCTGCGACAAAATATAGTTTCAAAAACAGCATACTTGAAAATCGAATAATGAAAAGAAAGACTTGTGGAGTAGCGAAACGAGCATATGCCTCTACAGTAGCTGAAATTGCCCTCAATTGCAGTCGAAAGATTTAATTATTTAACGAAATAGTATTCTTTATATCATCATTAATAGATTTTGTTCAAATTAATGATTATATAATAAATTTTTTGAACCGTGGTGATTCCACTATAAATGCTGAGTATAATTAAAAATTCTAGATATCGGCGAAATCCGTCATTCACTTATTTCTTCATCAAAATTAATTCTTCGTTATCATCAACGACTAAAGTTTTCTAAGACACAATATCACTCAAGGATACTCAAAATCTGAGTTGTCACCACGCCCAACATCATAATTCAAGGATCCCCAGCAACCAGAGATCATTATATGTGAAGACAGATCTAAGACCCACTTTTCATAGTGATAAAATTCGTATACATTTTCATATCAATTTTCCTCTATTTGAGTGATTTCAATGAGATCATTACGTCCGCATATCATCACCTGTATCCAATTATAGTTTTGTCCCACATCATCATTATTATTATTATCATCCTTATATTTGTTGTTGTGGTTGTTATCAATTACCAATTGTTGTTGTTATGGTCATTTTCATTTGCATGACAATTCGTGTCCTTCGAGTGAGTATATTTCCTCTCACTCTTAGTTTAGCTCACCTAAGAAACAAAGGGAAAAATTAAATTATGAAAAAACAAATTTCGAATAAAAATTGACACCATTAGGCAATCATAAATTGCATATAACACTGCAGTGAGAAATATAAAAAAAATTGAATTTATTTTGATTTCTTACCATCGAGAGGTCTCAAGTACTTCATTTGATAATGTAAAAATGTCAAGTTAATCAACACTAAAGAATCCATCGAGTACAATAGGTGTTCATACTATTATCTTCACCGCAGCTCGACTATCCGATATACCTACCCCCTAAAAATCTTTGTTTTATTGCTGCAAAGGGGTAATGGTATTCACACTATAGTGAAGAGGTATCTTTGACCATAAAGATTTTTTGTACACAGAATCCAACTTTCGTTAAAAAACCATTGCACCAAAGGGTATTTGGATTCACACTATAGTGAAGGGGTATCTTTGGTTTTTAAAATTTTTGAATACAAAATTCAGCTCTCGTTAAAAGGCTAAAGTATTTTTAGATCTAAAAAAATGCTTAATATCAAGTTGACCTACAAGATAAATCTAGATTAAAAACAGCACTTACCGTAAATAATACACAATGTTGTTTTAATAGTATGCCCTTTGGCATTGCAACTGCGCCTACAACATTTCAAAAGCTCATGAATAAGGTATTAGGACTACTGAATGGTAAAGACGCTGTTGTTTATCTTGACGACATATTAATATTTGCGTCTTCCTTGCAAGAACATCATAAGAGAATAAAAGTATTTACAAGAATAAGTGATTCTGGGTTAAAAATCAGTCCAGAAAAATGTTATTTTATTTAAAAAGAGATAAAATATTTAGGGCATGTCATAAACGACGAAGAAATACTCACTGATGACAACAAAATTATCGCGATTAAAAATTTCGAAACCCCAAAATGTGTTAAAAATTGACGAAGTTTACTTGGATTAACAAATTATTAAAAATTATAGTATGTGTCATTACGACCTTGTTTGTTATTTTATTTAGTTATTTATTATAGTTTTATTTGTTATTTATTATTTGGTATAGGTTGTGATTGAGAATGTTTATATTTAGGAAATTTGTAGAGCCCAACAGAGTCTCCTTTAAAATTTATTGTTTCGGGATAGCTGGGGTACTTGTGTTTAAACTGTTGAGCGGATAATAATTGCAAATAAATATCAAAGAAACATAAACAGTAATAAAAACAATTATAACCGATTAAACGTTTATTAAATGAACAATAATATTATCGACCTTAAGATTTCGAGATTGAGGATTCGAGATCTGTTTGAGACTATTTATTTCTTTAAGTTACACAAAATTTAAAAGTTTATCTTGGATTAAATTACAAGATTTCTTGTTATGTCTGATTAACGTTGGAAGTATGATGGTTGAGCATAAATTGTTCTGAATTATTAATTAATATAGAAAGATTCTTAATAGGGTTTCATCAAACTTTATTTCTTGAACTTCTCTTTCCAAATTTCGGATTATATAATTTTTAAATTTCTTTATGGATTATTATTTTTTTTTGTCAATTCTCTCTAGCAATTATTTAAAATAGAGTTAAACTATATCGTTTAACTATATCCCGATTCCATGCACATAATAACGAATAACCCAACAATGTTTTTACAAATCCTAATTACAAATAAAAAAAACTAACACCACACTACATTATGTATTCAAAACCACTTGAAAATTTTGTGCGGTGTAAATCAGACAAAATTTATTTAGACAAATGAATGCGAAGAGGCATTTCAAGAATTAAAGAAAGGATTAATAAAAGCTCCAATTCTTGTATTCCTTGACTTTACAAAGGAATTTATTTTGAACACAGATGCCATTTTCGACAAAATTGAAGCAGTTTTATCACAATTAGATGAAAATGGCAAAGAAAGAGTAATTCCATATGGTTCGCATGCAATAAACAGACACGAAATAGGTTATTGTATCGCTCGGAAAGAATTATTAGCAATAATTTATTTTACCGAACATTTCAAACATAATTTCAAACATAATTCAAACGATTCACGAGGAATCAAAAACAGGAAAACTAAAAACAAAGATTCTAGCACTCATGTGTCAAGAAGATGGAAAACTGGGGCAACAAGATTCTAAAGAAATAGAAAATATAAAAATAGATATACTAATCGGGAATGAAACAAAGTAATGACATAATTCATTCAAATAAAGGTAAAATATGGATTCCAGACGAAAGAAAAAAAAAGAATTTGTTTTGTACACCCATAAAACTTTGTGTCATGCTGGAGTAAATAAAGTCCACGAATATATTTATAGGAAATTTGACACGAGAAACAGACAAGAATTTACTAAAGAAGTAGTCGGGTCGTATGAAAATTGTCAAAAAATAAAGGCAATAACTACACAAACAGCAGAAAAAACTAATTAAACCTACAAAAGTTTATTTATTTGAATCAATTTTCATTGAGTTTTGTGGCCCAATGAAAACTACTAAGAGTGAAAAGAAGTATATTTTGGCAATTATAGACTAATTTAGTAAATATATCTCTTTATGTGCCGTTTATGAGCAAAATGAAAAGTCATATGCAACAATTATTAACGAAAAATAGATTTTAAAATTTGGGTGTTCCGAGGAGCATTCATTGTGATAGAGGAAAGGCATTCGAGTCAGCTTTATTAAATTTGCAGAGAAACATGGTATTAATTTAGTATATTCAAGTTCGTACCATCAATATTCTCCTTTTTCAAGTGACAAAAGACAGTGCCGAAGATTCGTGAGTATCAAAAAACATCGATATATAATATGTTGGGCTGGAATGCGGAGTGGAGAAAACTGGGGCGAATAGAAAAATAAACCTCGAAAGGTAAACAACACAAGATAAAATATAAAATACCATAAAAATCTCACTAGTAGATAGAAAGGAACAATAAAATAACAACAAAAGAATAAGAATAAGTAAATAAACTAAATAAAATTCAATAAACCCCTTAAGACTTAGAAATAAAATGAGTTAAGATACATAGCGGATGAAGTAGAAATAGAATAAGTAAAAAAGTGAAAACAAATAAATAAGGAATGTAAGAAAATAATAAAAATAAAACATCTTAAATCCAATTAAAACAAAAAAATGATATTACGATAAAAATAACAATAAGTCCGCTGGAAAAATAGGAGGAAAAATAAGAAAAATAAGAAAAATAGGAAAAATAAATAAAATAATAATAAGAGATAAGTCAGGTCATTAAAAATTTAAAATACGATGATAAAAACATAAAAATAATAATAAATAGTAAAAATACAAGCAGGTAGCGTCCTGATTGGACGAAAAATACTATATATGTAACGTGAAAAATTAGACGACACCCACTTTTAATTTTTCACGGTTACAGGTAAAATTTTTAGAATAACTTATGACCCACTTTTAATTTTTCACGGTTACAGATTACAGAGCATAGATTTCAGCTATCTCACAGCATTCAGGACTAGACTCGCAAATACTAATTTCAGAACTTACCTTTAATTTATTCAATTCTATTTCGTGCCAGTTTTTGAAACTATCGGTAAGTTGATTTATGTATATGTATTAGTTTGTATGATGAAAATTAAAACTCATTTCATAAAATAAATTTATTTAATTCCAAATGTCCTTTTCTTCATGGTGCCGGCGACTGTACCATCTGAGTACTTCCAGTATGATGTGGATGAGTTGGAAATGTACGACGGTAGAGTACACGACGGTGGGAAGACTGACCTTCATGAGAGGTTCCGAAAATACCGACAAGGAGAATGGAATATTTGCCGAGAAGGATATTTATCACATGAGAGATGTACCAAGGATATAATGAGGTTGCGATTGTGTGGAATGAAAAGCATCATACTTGGAGTCCAAATGGTAGGGTCGCCGGGTGATTTTCATTGATTTATTTTAATTTTTTCGATTTATTGTTGTGGATCCATTTTGCTGCGATCTAATTTATTTATCCAGTTCATTATTCATACATGGTATATTAAATGTTGGTTTTACGAAAACGAGTCGATCGGTCCCTCATGACGATGCAAGAATGGCGGCAGAGATGATTGCCTTCTTGGGTGGGTCATGAGGGGTGAGGAGACTCCGCAGGTGGAATACGATTAAGAGTGAAATTTCTCACATCGAGTGCGATCTGATAAAGGATCTTTCGTTTTTCGTTTCATAAGTGTTCAGAACAAGAGTGAATTTCCAAAGTCGGAGACAATTTTTGTCGGATTGAGATTAATTGCATTACTGTCAGGAAAATCTTCTTTTCTGCCGACTCTAGATAGACGTCTGATGAGGAATGGGCGATGAATTGTGAGAGGTTTCAGTGAGGAGTTCTGCTAGGCATTTAAAATCGAATCCCGAGATGTTCATCGCATAGACGTTAGCGAGTAAACCCAACCGTTCACGTATTTAGATTGTAGCTTGACATCGAATATCGGATAAGGTTTGGTTCGACATTGACAGCAGTTCGTCTAAAAGGAGAAGGTAAATAAATTCTCGATAAAGAAATGAATCACTTGCCTTGAGCCCGAGGGGAACTATCAATAGCGATAAGAGAATCATTAGTTGCTCATGACTAGATGAATTGTCGACGGAAAAAGCTGGCTAATAATCTGATAAAGTTATCTAGTAAGTTGATTTAGGAAGGCGGCAGTTGATCGAGTGTATAGAGTAGTCTTATCGTGAGTCGACCTAATAGTGAAAAATCTAGAATATAGAGTTAAATTTTATCTACTGAATTCGTAAAACACTCACACCATTACGTTTCTTGTATTTCGAACACACCTACTGAGTATCCATTTCAACTGGAGCATCTATCTACGACTCTACATGTACGCATGCATCACACACATATTAGGTCATAATGCTCATGTGAACATTGTTATTACCTAACCATAGGAAGCGAGTCAATAAACTGGTATATCCGGATAGACCACTAAATTGCGTCAGAGAAAATAAGAGTGCCACGAGAATCTTCTTTTCCGTCAGTGTGCAAGTCACTAGTTAAATACACCAATATGTATCGTAACAAACCCGTCGATAGTTGATAGTATGGATAAAAAGGCAAATGAATGCACAACTGCGCCCGATTTAAGAGTCGCTATGACAATAGTTATGGCGTTAAATTGGAAATAACTAAGTTACAATTCATGATGAGAATTTTCAGTAGAAGTATTACAATTTTCTTACAAACCCGAGGGTCTATATACAAGACGGGGTGTGCCGGTAATTGCTGATTATTTTTATCCATCATACAATACACATTGAATTTAATGACGTAGCAGCCAAACGAGTAAAGCGCAATGTTTGAGTTGTAATATCGACAATTGAGGTAATCGCGTCCATAATCCCGAATTAATGGTCATGCGGAAGTTAACAATAATCAAACCCGTAAAGTAAACTTAAAGGTTAGCGTAATGAATTGGTTTTTCACGAATCCCGTTTCCGTCTCACATAGTAGTAATGATTTCAAGGGTTAGTTTGAATGGTTGAGATTGCATGAAGGTGAGTGTTTGCTGTCAGGGTAGATTGGTAGACCCCTCTGGGACAACTTGGTCGAGAGGAGCTTGAGTTTCGTTTTTCTGAAAACCTGAATAATACCCCAACAAATCTTTCAATTTAAAATTACAATTTCTCACCAATTCAGATGAATACATCAACCAGTTCCGAGAAAACCCTCCGACCTTGCTTTTCCTGTGCTGATAAAAACGCCGATATCGCACAGCTTCACTTGTACATCGGGGAATTGAAGAAGAGGATTGACCTCTATGAGGGAACGTGGTTCTCCCCACCACAAATGAAGGAGGAGAAAAGCAAGATTCTGCGTTTGGAGCACTGCCGTGACAGTCTCCTGGAAGAAAGCAGGTGCCAGAGGCTAACCATAAAGGCCCAATCAGAGGCACTGCACAAGATATACTCCGAATCAGAACTAGCGAAGCGAGTTCGCGAATACCCGATACAGGATGGGACTAACGTGTTCCCAATGCACCATATATCAGCGGAAACCTCTTCAATGTCCAGTTGTAAAGGGCATGGCCCACAATTGCCGCCAATTCCCGCCCCAGCTCTCTCTGGATTTCGGCCTATGGCTGGCGGACCAACGGATCCTATCTTGGCTCCGGTACTCGTGCCACACCGCGTCCCAACCCCAGTCGAAGCTACCCTTCCTCATCGTAAGCGTAAGCGGCTGACGCGTTCTGAGAAGAATCAGAAGCGTAGAGACGCCATGGCTGCGCTAGAAGCCTCGTTAACAGCAGCCAGATCGACCATCAAGGAGATCACGATTACCCATTCTATCCCTACAAAGGAAGTATTCCGGGTAGTTCCGGCCGATAGTATCAAATTTCTCGAAGACCGCCGGTTACCCGTTGACATCGACGAGATGCTCGCGGAAGGAGAAGCATTCTCGTAGTCAGTTCTCTCTCGGGTCTCGATTTCACTGATATCACGAACAAATTTAAAGAAATGACATTATCTGGTGACTAATCTTAAATGTGATGTGTTTATTTAAATTTCGCTGAATGTAAATTGATGTTCTTCGTGCTAATATAACTGTTCGATTTCTTTTGATTGTGTAAATTACATGTATGACTTGCTACGGTTGGATTACATAAGCGGAGGATCACGAATAAATAGTAAAAACTTGAACGCCGTACCTTTTGGACCAGGGTCGGGCCGAATGATGTGCAAGGAGTGGGTAAGACCTTCTAAGGCACCGTAGAACCCGAACCGAGAAAGGGTTAGGAGTAGTCCTAAGGCAGGGGCTCACCTGCTAACTCTTTCCAACCCGTGTGAGCAGTACCAACGTGGAACATCACCACGGGCTCATACGTGGGAATATGCGAATGATCATTTGGAGTGTGTGAGGGAATGGTCTGAGTAGAATAATGATGCCGAATAGGTGTGTCAGTCGTGTATATATATATATATATACTTTTTCTCCACATACACCCAACAAATATATCATATATTACTGATTTATAGTCTTCAATCTGTCTTTTTAATAAATTCAATGGAAAAAATAATCAGTGGTGAAATTGAAAAAAAAATTTTTATAAATAAAATAAAATTATATTTAAAAGTTTTTTATTTAATTTTTTGTTCAAAAGTAATGATGATAATAATAATAATAATAATAATAATAATAATAATAATAATAATAATAATAATAATAATAATAATAATAATAATAATAAAACAATAAAATGATAATTTAAGCCTTTTGCTGCAAATAATATATTTAATGAAAAATTTTCGACTTTAAGATAGTCCTTGACAAGGACTATCTTATAGTCGAAAATTTTTTCATTAAATACATTATTTGCAGCAAAAGGCTTAAATTATCATTTTATTGTTTTAAATAATAAATGCTGCTACCAAGAAATCATCATTTTATACTAATAATAATAATAATAATAACTTTTTAAAATTTGGGAATATTTTGTAAACATCTTATATATTTCCAATACGAGTTATTTTCTATCAAGTCGTGTTATAAAAAGTAGTAGATGGATTATATTTTCTACAAGTATTGTTAATGATTTTTTTCTAAAATAGTGATCTATATGATTTTCAAAAGATATTTTAAATATAAAATTGATTTCTATAATAAAGTGTGACTTTCTGTGTGACTTTCATATTTCTAATTACTTTAAGTTGACCTACATATTTTTTCAAAAATTTTCGAACTAATTTATTAAAGCTTTTTTTCATTGTCCCACCATGTGTTGAAGAATATTTATTTATTTCTATAATATAAGGTCATCTATGTTTGATAATATATGGAAGTTGATAATATACTGATGCTATTCACTGCCTCGTCATGTGTTGAATTATACGATTTTTATTCTATAATATAAGACTAGTGTGTTTATCATAATATAGAAGTTGTTATATTATGGCGTAACCTAAATTTTAATTTAGCGACTTTGGAACTCATTTCCATCGAAACTAAGCATTTTTTTATATATAAGCACCATATATTTCCGTGATATACATAATATTTTGAGTCGATCTAGATATTTACCTCGGGGGTGTGGTGTGAATTAGACACTACCATCTACTTTGGTTGACATTCAAAAGTTTGGATACCTTCGCGTGCTAAAAATATTTCACATTTAATTTATTGTTTAGGATAATATATACTGAATTACTTAACATCTTCACAGCCTAAGCAAGAGGTAGGCACCCAAAATGCGCTGGAGTACCACAAAGCAGGTAAATAAAAGTACTGAAATAAAACTAAAAATCTATATTAAGACAATTTTATTTAACTATAATATTCAGAGTATATTCACATTGTATAATTTACAAACTATAAAAACATCAACGCAAACTACCTGAAACGACAGTTTTGTGTAAATTCTATCACCTGAATCTAGCCAAAAATTTTTTTAATTATTCTCAGTAATGGAAAGTTAAAGTACTAAAATTTTCATAAATAGTCATTTTTGAAGAGTGCCACCAATAAACCTATGCTATATGTTGCCGACTACTGACCTAAGTCATCTCACGCACTTTCATCAGTCTTATATCAGAATACAATGAATCCATTCAAACATGTCCTCCACGAGGAAACTACACGGACATTGCAGGCACGATTTCTTTTTGTTTCTTATACAATTCACTTATAAACAAACAATCATCTGGGCTGTTGCCTGATCTCTGTAAACTTCATCAAAATATGTTTAGATCTTTGTGAAAGTTAAATTATTCAAATAAAACTTCCTTATGATGTCAGAGAACTATTTTTTTGTCATGTTGATTTATATGGATAGCAGACTTCAATTATGTGCCAAATGTCCCCAATATTTGATAGAGATCATTTGCGAATGACACTTGACAATAATGATGTCTTTATATGAATTTTATTTAATAAGAAACCCATTCAGTTGACATTGCTATTCCAATCTTTGATAATTTGATTGCCGAATTTCATGTTAACAAGACTGCAAACAAATTCCAAATTCAGAGAAAGCTTTAAAACTTTTTAATCCCAAGTTTCACTTAAGTGTAACATGCATATATTGGTTGGGTTCAGCAAAATTTGGAACCTCATTTAGAAATACAGTTTACCAATTGGTCTTGTAAGATCAGATTTCTTGTGGAATTTATGGAGCAATCAGAATTTTATTTTAGGACAGAAATATTTTTTCCTTCTAAACTTTACTCTGAAATATTTACATTAACTTTTCTTTAAAGGTTGTCTGTGCAAATTTTGCGTATAACACTAAAAATAATAATAATTATAATAATATTATAATTAAATAACTGATAATGGTGACATAAAAAATTTCAAATATTTAATTCTCAAAATTTTTACCCTACTATATGCCGAATCAGTTACACATTAATGATAATTCCAATTGGTCCACTGCTGCAGAGTTTCTCGTCCAATGATAACTTGTCACCAATAAAGTTACTGTATAGGATATGCCAGCTGTTGCAATGGGCACACTGGTATATTAGTTCTAATTAATTAGTCTTCACATCTACTACTTTTATTAAAAAATAATTTAAATAATGTATTTTAAACATATTTAATAATAATAAATGTAGTCATGTAGGATTTTAAAAGATAATAAATTTAATAAAATTCGTACAGGTACTGAAGATGTTTCTAAAAATGTTTTCTGTTTAGAACTTATTAAAAAAATTTAATAAACAAAGTACATTGATAACAAGTTTTTTCGATAGGGGTACATCAAAAGAGGCTGAGAATCAAAGCACTACTGTGTGCCATATTAATTATTTTCCATAAAAAGTTGCATGTGTCCAGGTGAATTACACATAATAAGACTTATATTTAGACTTGTTTTAAATTTCTAACGCGTATATTTCTTGAAGATTTTGTCTTCAAGTTACGAGAAAGATAAATTACTTCCCTTTGGTTATGTCAATTATTATCCTACAATCAGATCTAAAAATAAAGATTTAATGTAAATTTACCAATTATTAAATGTTAAAACTCAAAAATGTAAAATAAAATTTGGCTTTATTGTATATTTCGACTCTTCATCCTGCTCTGCCTTCTCAAAATTTAGGCATAGCTTTCTAAAAAACCTAATTGATAAAGTAGAATACTATTTGCAGTAAGGGTGAAATATTGGTAATAAATTCATTGGACCGCAAATGTTTCTAATGACCAATCAAACAACGAGACCAACCATTCACCAAATCTTTTCTCAATGATTTCACAAGTGAATACAATTTTCACGAGATGTCCGATGAAATCTTCATATCAAATAAACAATTCCTTCCAATATTTTTTTGCCCATATAGTGATGATAATTGTTTATTCAGTCAGATAATGCAACCGTATACGAATGCTGGAGGATTTTGGTAAAATAAACAATATGTCCATCAAAACGTTAACCCGGCTTTTCTAATTTAAACATTTCCAGGTCATTTTTCATTTGATTACATCTCCTAATTGACATAACTGTGGAATAGGGGTCAATAAAGGGTTATGTTTAGTAACAACCAATGAAATTAAATCTATTGAAAATCGTCCATAGAAAGAGACTTTTAACAATGGCTATTCTGTAGCTCTTACCTACCACTCACCTGCGTATATAATGAAAGAAAACCTAAGGACTCAAAGACATACAATAAATTCTTGGAATAGATGGAAGAAAACTATACTATTTGAAAACATCAATATGGGACTAAACCTCAGGCACATTTCAAAACCACAATGCAACAGTTTTAGGATGGAGACTTAGCCTATTTTTCACATAATTTGCTAAACCTTAAATGACAAAAATGTAACTTTATCGCGACAAAAATTACAAAACATAAGGTCTCACCTGACAATTCATGAAAATGAGTGTCAAACCTAACCTAAAACGAATTGCAATTCTGTCTAGTCACAGCGATTGATTAGCAATAGCAAGGGGGTTCACAATAACAATAAACATTCTCAATAGAAATAATTTATCAACCTCATGCCTCCTAACTAACGGAGACATCTGTCAGATATTGTAGGAAGAAATTGAATTCGAACAAAACTCTAGGAGCTGGTAACTGGGAAATTCATTCACATCACCGAATTGGGGGAGCTCGTGTCATCTTGTGCAAATATTATCAACATCAACAAAACTCAATTATGTTTCCTAATGTGTTTATCCTTGTAAATGCTCCCGTTTATTCTAAAAACAAAAATTTTGAAATTCATTATAATCTGTTGACAGAAATTGTTTCTATGACAACAAAAATTTAATTGAATTCTCTCAATGACGCATTTCTGCTCCTATGAAAAACTTTTCTTTTCGTTGGATTCTCATCGACAGACTCAGAGAAACGGTTGAAAATAATAATTTTTGTAACGAAGAAGAGAGAAATTTGATATAGATAATTTTGCCATTTAATTATATCTTTAATTTTAATTTTTTCCATCGGGACTCACTAGTGCAATTTGGAAAGTACTCCCAAATGGGCTGCTGTACTTTGAATGTGTCACAATATAATATCCTTTCTCCCATGTTGCCACAACCGAGAGGGGGTTTCCAAAAATGTAGGATAAATTTGCTACTATAATTATCCGTGTCCACAAATAGCTTTTAATAATAATAATAATAATAATAATAATAATAATAATAATAATAATAATAATAATAATAATAATAATAATAATAATAATAATAATAATAATAATAAAGAATAATAAGAGAATAATTAGAAGGATTAAAATAAATATATATTTATGGCCATCAAAAATGATCCCGTGTCCATGAAAACCTGTGTAATAAATAATCAAAATCCAAAATTTACAAGTAAATCCTGACTACATTCTCACAAAGACAAATTCATTGTAATGTTGCCACTTACTTTCCTCTGAATCTTGTCCAGGCCGATTGTCTGAACCGGCAGAATTTGTGCCAGATCCACAGGAACCAACCATTTTATATCCACATAAATATAACGAATCAAACGCCTGCTCCAGAACGTTATGTTTGAGAAAGAAACGTGCTGAATATCTGTCACCTTTAGAACCTGCATATCCACAATCTGGATCCCTGCTCATATTCAACGTATCTTGGAAAACTTCCTTGCAAGGAGAAACCTTTCCACTAACAAGGATTCTTGACAATTTCCTAAATTTCACATCGGCTAATCCATCCCTTCCGAACGCAAAAGTGCCCCGATAGCCAAGCGTGATTACATTTGGACCATTATGTTGGATTCTTTTCTCTAAATTTTCCACCATTTCATTAATTCCGAAGTAAACTGCCTCATTTTTCAATGCCGAAGTTTCTCTAAACGTGTCGGGAAGATTGAATTTCGATTCTTTGTTTTTTTTACATCGCAAAAAATCTATTATGAATCGAAAAAGTGTTCCATTTCGATCTATGAAGAGTCTTTTCTTTGAATCGACTAGAGAATCCGTCGGCTGTTTGAGGTATTGCAGCACAAGACTCGCAAGGTTCGAGTTCGGATATTGGTCAACGAGAGTGGACTTGAAGGAAGCGTACGTTACACCACCAATATTGAGTTCCACGACTTTGTCATCTGATTTGCTCGACATTGTATGGAAAAATATGAGATGAACTCAACTGGCTTGTAACAAGATTTTAATAGGTGTTTTACCTGCATTCGAGAGAACAGGAATTGTCGAGTGGCATCGTAGACAAATTACAGACATCGAAACACACATTTCAATGGCATACACACCCGTCCACATACACACACACAAGCTCAATGAGTCGTCGCAACTGATGAAAAAATCCCCGTCGATTTTCTGACTGAAGCATGATGGAATCGTTAATGAAACATTAATCGATAAATTGTGCGTGTTTACCAACTGAAATCGATATTCCATTTTTATTAATTTATTTTATTAATTTAATTAAATTACGATTAATTTCTCGGTAATTTCTATAATCTTCAATTTTCAGAACATTCTTGTCGTCATGGTAACCGATTAGAAAATACGGATTTCTTGCGATTTTCAAAGACAACAAAATTGTTTTTTCGAATGAATTTATTTTCCTCGCATTAATTCTTATCCAAATGCTTGTGAAAATAATTGAAAACAAAAAAAAATCCAAAGAAAAAAATTCAACAGGAATGTCAGATTATGTCTGAAAATCTGAAAATTTATTATCAAAATGCACATGCAGGCGATTTCCAGGTATCGATTGATTTTCAAAGCACACACAATGCTGCCAGCCGCCGGCACACCGACACGGTGCCACAGCACACTTGGCAATTGGGATTTGTGCACACATACTCGCACAGTGCCGAATTTCACAATTCAACATTTTATCAGATTTTTCGACACTATTTAAAAGTAAAATCCGATCAAATTTTTTATCATTTTTTCTTCAATTTTCACCGTTAAATTATCAAATAAGTAAGTAAAGAATTTCCTGAGATTTTCCCATATCCAATAACTTAGTTGAAGGCCGACGAATTGATTTGCATTTTTTAGGCATGGCAGATGATGGATATGTCGACGAAATTGAAGAGGTTCTCGATGACAGCCGGCCTGAAGAAAGGGACCTAGCTGAAGACGCTCAATGGAAAAAAATCCAAAAGAATACGTTTACAAGGTGGACAAATCAGCATTTGAAGCTAAGTGGAATGCAGATCAACGATTTGCAATATGATTTGTCGGATGGACTGAAACTGGTAGGTCTAATCCAGGTGTTGTCATCCCAACAGTTCAAGCATGTCAATAAGCGACCAACTTTCAGAACTCAGAAATTGGAAAACGTTACCATGGTTATGAAGTTCCTTGAAGAGAGCGAACAATTGAGATTGGTTAATATAGGTTAGTAATAATAATGAATACCCCTTTATTCCAAATATGCTCCAATCAATTTCATATTTCAAGGGAATTTATTCCCCCAAATTGTTGATATTAATATAATTATATTATTTGTGTCCACCATCTCATAATTTTTGACGATTTTAGATAGCTCTGATATTGTTGATTGCCGGTTGAAACTTATTTTGGGTCTAATATGGACCTTAATCTTGCATTATTCGATTTCCATGCCGTTATGGGAAGGAGAGGAACCCATTGCAAAGGTAATATTATTTATTTCGAAGGTGTTTGAATAATTTCTAAAAGGATGCCAAGGGTAAGGGACCATCTCCCAAACAAAGAATTCTGTCATGGTTGAATAGCAAAATGCCAGACAAACCAGTAAAAAATCTAACACATGATTGGAATAATGGAACTGCAATCGGAGCATTAGTTGATGCTTTGGCTCCAGGCCTTTGTCCTGATTGGAGTGATTGGAATCCAAAAGATGCTTTAAAGAATGCCAAAGAAGCAATGGATTTAGCCGAAAATGGCTTGATGTGGCCCAATTGCTGAAACCCGAGGAAATGGTTGATCCAAGAATTGACGAGAAAGCTTTGATGACTTATTTGAGCCAGTTTCCAAAAGCTAAACTGAAAGAAGGAGCACCTTTAAGACCAAAAACAAACCCAGCCCGATGTGCGGCGCATATGGACCTGGATTGGAGAAAACTGGCAATGCCATCAAGGCTCCGGCAAGATTCACTGTTGACGCGTTCAGCGCTGGAACTGGAAAATTGGAAGTCATGGTTTTAAATCCTAAAGGAGCTACAGAACCTGTACATTTGATTTGAGAAATCTTTATAAATTAATTTTAAACTTTAGAGCGCCATCGAGTTGAAACCAAACCAAACTCAGATCTATGCTTGTACTTACACTCCAACTATGCAAGGAGAATATAGGGTTATCATCAAATATGCCGGGAAAGAAATTCCAAATTCACCTTTTGCAGTAGATGTTGAAGGAATTGCCGGGGATCCAAGTAAAGTCACGGCTTCAGGACCAGGAATAGAACTCAAAGGCAATGTAATGGGAAAAAGAACATTTTTCAATGTATTCCTAAACAGTATGATTAATGAAAGGAATGGATTATTATAATAAATAATGTTAATAGACGCAGGATTTGGGAATATCGAATGCAAGATCAAAGACCCTCAAAATCGCGAAGAAATTGTCAAGCCGCTTATAACCAAGCAAACAGAAACAAATTATTTAGTGGAATACACACCAATTTTAGGTGGTCTTCATTCAGTGTCAGTGCTTTTTGCTGGACAGCAAATACCTTCGTCCCCCTTTTCAGTTGAAGTCACTACAGGTCAGCGATACATACTATTTTTCTTGAAAATTTAACAAATTTTATTCAGATTCAGGAAGAAAGCCTCATCCACTCGAGAGCCATCCAATCATGCAAGGCAATGGGAAACCCGGAGGGATTGTGCCAGAGTCTACCCTCCCGTTAAACACGACCCCCAAGAAAACAGATGATAGTATTACCATTAAACCAAACAAAGGTAAGTTCAGCTATATTTAAGGATAATAATAATAATAATACTACTAATAATAATTATAATAATAATAATTATAATAATAATAATAATAATAACAATAATAATAATAATAATAATAATAATAATAATAATAATAATAATAATAATAATAATAACAATAATAATAATAATAATTTCTTTTGTGATGGTCCGATAATATATTTTTACCAAAGCAATATTCCAAAATATCCAAATGACATGATCGAATATTTAGAAATTTGGTTTATTTAAATAGCCAAAAATGGCAGCCGGTGAAATGATCAGCACCGATGGGAATCAACAGCCGGAAATTTCTGAATCATTTGAAGTGTGCAGCACGTGTGGGATCCTGGGGAATGCTATATAAATAGATTTGGTTATGACTGGTTTACTCGCCTACCTACACAGTACCAATGGTGGCGGCAACTTTTTGACTTAAAAATCGATATTATTTCTACATTTTATTATTATTATTATTATTATTATTATTATTATTATTATTATTATTATTTATTATTATTATTATTATTATTATTATTATTATTATTATTATATTATTATTATTATATTATTATTATTATTATTATTATTATTATTATTATTATTATTATTATTATTATTATTATGATTATTATTATTATTATTATTATTATTATTATTATTATTATTATTATTATTATATTATTATTATTATTATTATATTATTATTATTAATTATTATTTATTATTATTATTATTATTATTATTATTATTATTATTATTATTATTATTATATTATTATTATTATTATTATTATTATTATTATTATTATTATTATTATTATTATTATTATTATTATTATTATTATTATTATTATTATTATTATTATTATTATTATTATTATATTATATTATTATTATTATTATTACTGTTGTTATTATTATTGAAAAAATTTCCCAATTTAGAAGCTGTCTATGTGAACTGGACGTGGAATTCAACCAAAAGGTCTAAGAGTTAATGAACCACAGAATTGTTGTTCACACAGAAAATGCAGGTCCAGGCAAAGTACAAGCGAAAGTTGTTGGACCAGGTAAATATTTGATTCACATATTTATCCAACAAATATAATTATAATTCAAGAGGCTTCAATGAATCTGTAAAAATAATTCCAAACAATGATGGTACATATTTATGCGAATACAAACCTACGAAAGTTGGCCAATATGTCGTGATCGTTGAGTTTGGCATTGGTCAAGTCCCGAAAAGCCCAGTCAAAGTCGATGTATCTGGAGTGTCCCAAATCAAAAAGTAATTGCATATGGGCCAGGATTGAAATCAGGAGTTGTTAATACTCCGGCTCCTTTACGGTGGAATCTCACGGATCTCCAGAGAATTAGGTGAGAATGATTCATTTATTTTGGTTTCAAATATAATTTCGATTAGGATTTGCGATTGAGGGACCAAGCGAGGCCAAAATAACTTGTGCTGACAATGGAGATGGAAGTGCGGCTGTTCAGTATTTACCAGTACTCCCGGAGAATATGCAGTACATGTTCTATGTAATAAGGAAGATATTAAAGGTTCCCCATTTATGGCAAAAAATAAGTGACTTGCCAACAGTGAAATTCGATGCAACAAAGGTTTAAATAAATATTCAATCGTGACTCCTTTTATCCTTTGGTAAATTTTAGGTGAAAGCATTCGGTCCGGGGCCTGAGCCAAAGGGAGTTCAAATTAATAAAGAAACCAATTTTACAATTGATATAAAGAATGCTGGTGCACCGGGCAGAAGTCAAGACATGGTGCATTGACATCAATGGAAATGAAGTTCCAATAAAGATAACGGACAACCGCAACAGCACATTCACATGCACTTATACAACCAAATTTATTGGAAAACATACCATTTACATAAGCTATGGAGGATTCCAAATTCCTTCTAGTCCATATAAAATAGATGTTTCTGGAGAAATCACTACCGGGAATGTAATTGCATCTGGATCCGGTCTAGAATCGGCGACTGTTGGGAACCAGCAACATTTATAATTGACACTAAACCAGTTGGGAGGACACTGGACCATAAACTGTTGAAATTATGACCGAAGATAAAAAGAAAGTTCCTTTCCAATCAAAGGATAAAGATGAATTCGCGAGATTCAATATACCGCCACTGGGACATTCCAAACCAAATATACAATACAAATATCTTACAAAAACAAACCAATCAACAACAGCCCATATATTGTACCAATTTATACAACTTCTGTACAGGTTAATTCTCATTCCAATATTGTCGGCTATTAACCTATTATATAGGAGCTGCGTACGCAACGGGCCGAGGCATTCAACCGAAAGGCATTCGAGTTAATGAAGATGTCACCTTTTATGTGCACACGGAAAAAGCTCCTCCAAACGGAACCGTCAAAGCAAAATTAATTGGGCCAGGTAAATTTGTTTATATGAATTTATTTCTATATTACTTTTAGGAGGTGTTCAAGGAACAATTAATATCACAAAGGAATCTGCTAATGTTTTCAAATGCCAGTACAAACCCACAAAGATTGGAAGTTATGTTATTACAGTAGACTATAACAACACTCCAGTAACCGGAGGTCCATTCAAAGTCCAAGTTGATGCAGAAATTCAATCAAAAATTAAAGCCTACGGTCCAGGATTAGAGAAATGTGTCGTCGGAGTTCCAGCTCCATTCACTGTGGAGACCAACTATGAAAATACTCAATTAGGTTTTGCAAAATGATGGATTTATTCAAGTTTACTTGATTTTGTAGGGTTTGCTATAAACGGTCCTGGTGAGGCCAAAGGTTGACTGCAAAGATAACGGAGATGGCAGCGTATCTGTGGTCTATCATCCCACAAAACCCGGAGAGCATGCAGTCCATATCACAGCCAATGACAAGATATCCCAAAATCCCCTTACATGGTCATGGCAACGGAAATTATCACACCGAAAGTTGACACCAATAAGGTATTAGCTACCTTTACATTTATTTATTACAAAGCTAAATATTCAGATTAAAGTTTTGGACCGGGAATTGAGGCCGACTGGTAATGTGGCAGGAAAACAAACAA